>NW_021027054.1:861671-924981 GCF_004153795.1 Camellia sinensis
TATTTCTATTATCATCTAGAACCACCATTCACAAAGTGTTGTAGGTGAAGAAGGAGAAGAAGAAGGAAGATGGAGGAGAAAGAAGCAAAGTTAGAGAAGTTTATTTTGAAGTTCAAAAGTTGGTTTTCGGCTTACTTTCGACATGCCAAAACCATCTATTCTGGGAAGAAGTGAGACAAATAGGCCATGTAAGATGAAGTACGAAGTAAGTTGAAGAGATTGGCGAAAGAATGAAGTAAAACCGTTAAGAATTAAGAAAGTTATGGGTCTGAAAGATGGTTCGAAGAAATGTCCGAGATGGTAGGAAAAAAATCTAATTTTTTTGTCAAATTTTTGAGATCCGACGGCATGCAAAAAGAGATGGAACAAGGCGTGTGAGTAGTGAACCAAAAACTAGGCCGTGAAGTGAATCCAATGACAGAAAAATAAGATAAAACGGAGTTACGATGAAGAAGATACAAGTATTTGAACTGGGGACATTGAAACTAAAATTCTGGGTCTCTCTGTCGTGCAGGGTGTGGCTGTTGGAGAAGATGAACTAAATTTTTATCCAGTGTTTCTTGGCTCATGGTGCTACAGTGCATCCTAGCACATTTAGGTTAATCGAGTGGTCCTATGACTTTGGGGAGGACCACCCTTAGGTTTTTCGACGTGTAGAATCCATTTTTGGGGTTAGATCTTGTAAATTCTCAGTCTAAGATGATGATCAACAACTAAAGGTTCTAAGAGAATCCAATGAAAGATCAACGGTGAGATCGTGTCCGATTAATGTGAAATTTCAGCAAGACGATCATGGAGCCAATACGGTCATATCTTACGATCAGAATCATAAATCAAATTCGGACGATAAATCGTTAGCAACCTAACATAGTAAGAAAATCCTCTCAACCCTCTCATTTTTTTTATATATATTAGAAATTTTCAAATTATATACATATGATAAAATGTCTAAACTTGTAGATAAAATTTTATTTATAATTGTATGAAAATTTATGATGGTACATCAAATTTGGACTTGCATGTGTAGTTTATGCCCGAATTTTTAGATAATTTTATACTCAAAATTTCGAGATGATTTCTTCTACAAAGTTGTTGATAATGATGTCTAGTTTGTCCAGAAATTTTTGGAAATAATTTTTGAGCTTTCTACGAGTTTATACAAATTTTTAACTAAATCTGAAACTGTGTTGAGAATAAATTGTTTTGAATCTGCCAACATATTTACCCGAATTTTTAGATAATTTTATACTCAAAATTTCGAGATGATTTCTTCTACAAAGTTGTTGATAATGATGTCTAGTTTGTCCAGAAATATTTGGAAATACTTTTTGAGCTTTCTACGAATTTATACGAATTTTTAACTAAAGCTGAAACTGTGATGAAAATAGTCTATTTTGAATCTGCCAGAATGTCACTCGAATTTTTAGACAATTTTATACTCAAAATTTCGAGAAGATTTCTTCTGCAAAGTTGTTGATAATGATGTCTAGTTCGTCCAGGAATTTTGGTAATAATTTTTGAGCTTTCTACGAATTTATACAAAATTTTAACTAAATCTGAAACTGTGATGAAAATAGTCTATTTTGAATCTGCCAGAATGTCACTCGAATTTTTAGACAATTTTATACTCAAAATTTCGAGAAGATTTCTTCTGCAAAGTTGTTGATAATGATGTCTAGTTCGTCCAGGAATTTTGGTAATAATTTTTGAGCTTTCTACGAATTTATACAAAATTTTAACTAAATCTGAAACTGTGATGAAAATAGTCTATTTTGAATCTGCCAGAATGTCACTCGAATTTTTAGACAATTTTATACTCAAAATTTCGAGAAACAACTAATCAAACAAATCATCAATCCGAGGCAACAAATATCTATTTTTAACAGCTACCTTGTTGAGTTCCCGATAGTCAATATATAAGCGGTGTATCCCATCTTTCTTCTTTACAAACAACACAGGTGCACCCTATGTGATGTGCTTGGTCAAATAAACCCTTTATCCCCGAGGGCGCAGGGTCTTTCACGACCTCCACATGCCTTTGTCTAGGGCATTGTTAATATTGGCGAAGAATGGGCATCTTAAGCCTTTGGAGTCCCGGCCACTCCCGAAGAATCTCCCCGCCACTCATGATGCTACCTTGTACTGCGCGTACCATCAACAGTCCGGTCACAGTACCGATGGATGTTCCCGCCTTCGTCATGAAATGCCTGTGGGTGAAGGTTGGATTGTTTGAGTTGGAAAAACTCATTGAAATCCGTGTTTTAGCCTACCTGCGGGTAGCAAATCCAAAGCATTTTCAAAACAAACGGATATGCAATGTTTATTCCCAAATTAGGCAATCTAGTCTATACGTGTTTGCTGCGCGCATAACATAGTAATTCTAGGCTAATAGCCGGAATAAGAATACATAAAGTTTTCAAAAACGGATATCACGGTTAGTAGAGGCCGGTCTTCGGACCGGGCGAAAGGGGGTGCTCATAGCTGACCTTCCCCGATCGTACCCAAGCTCCCGAGCCGAGACAACTTCGGTGATGACGGACATGTGGCCTTCGGCACCGAGTCAGGGTTTCCTAAATTCTCCCATTTTAAAATATTTAGGTGGCGACTCTGTATCTGGCAAAGCAGTCCATGTTTGGCACTTCTTTCAAGAAATCTGTTTCTCAAAACGATTTGCCAGATTTGGACTCTTTGGTTCAGATTAAGAACCGTGACAAAAATCGAGTCCGAACTGTAGCATGAGGCCCACGGGCGCGTCTACATTGAGCTATAAAAAAAACTCTATTTTTATGGGCTGAAATTGGTGTTTTAGGCCATTTAAGGTTAGGGGTGTATCTCACCTTTCTTTATTCCTTGCTTGTAAGGCTTTTCTACCTTTGTTTCCCACCTTCAAACTATATTTTCTTGGGCATTTGAGCATTTAATTTTAGAGCATTTTCAGTGGTAAAAATCATATTTTGAAGTCCAAAATTGGAGGGGTTAGCCTCCCCTCTTTGTGTCTTGCTTGCTAGCCTAGTTAGCTCCATATGTTAGCTTTATTTTCTAGCCATTTGTAGCTTAATTCCAGCATGTTTTAGGCTCTATTTTGGACTATTTTAACTATTTTTTTGGTTGATTGTTTCATTTGAGTCTTGTATTGCATGCCTCTAGTGTAATAATCCTCACAAGCTTGGTGTTTTAGTCCTTTAGACACCACTTGTTTGAGTTGATTGCCATGTTTTAGTGCTTTTCTCACCTAATTTCAGCACTTTAATCTCTGCAATCTCCCTCATTTCTTGACTTTTTTTTATTTCCTTTGAGGGTTGTTTCAACCTTAAGGTTGTTTAAGCTTGAGATTGAGGCTCATGCTTAATGGTTTAATCCTCTTTTGGGGGTTCATTACCAATGGCATGTTACCTCTCTCTTGCCCTAAACCGCCCCTTGTTTGACACTTCCTTCTCTTTTAGAGGATTACTCACCAATGGACTTAATTGGTTAAATAATGGAATGGTAATCTAAAATGAGTAACTAAAAGTTGCAACTAAAATGGTGCAAAATAAGAAATTGGTTGTGTCTTGTTGTGCTTCAAATCAGACGTTAATTTGAACACAAGGAAAATTGAGACATTTCATACTCAAAGTGATGAAATGTGTCAACTTTCCTTGGTCTTCATTACCCTTGCTCATGCATGATAGGGTGATGGTTTTGGTCTTGCTTGTGCAATTATTAAACTTGTACACCTTGGTTCTTTGGCCATCATGCAATGAAATTGCTTGATTAATGGTTTTGGAACCAAGTGTATCACTCCTTTGAGCATGGTTTGATGATAATGAAGGATATAGAGTACAAACAACCTGTGAGATTACCCTTTCTTTGCCCTGTTTACTCTCTGTTGTAGCAAAAAAAAGGTGTGTCATCAGTGGCCAGTCGGCCACTGTTACTGGCCGGCAGGCCATCACTGTTGGATGGCAACCACTCAATGGTGGCCGGCTAGCCACCACTTATGGCCTATCGGCCACCAATGAATTTTGAGCAGTGTGCTTATAAAGCATGGCAGAGTTGATCTGGGGAATGAAATCAGCGCAAGGGTTGTGCAACAGAGACTTTCCAAGGGTAGACAGCGGATGTTTCTTTGGGTGGAAACCAAGCATGCATGCGCCTCTCTCGTTTCCCGAGATTAGTTAATTAGTTTGATTAACATTTAAATCATTTATTTGTAATGAATTAGTTGTAGCTATGTAGTTTGTTTTGTACTTATTTAATTAGTTTAGATTAATTAAATTAGTTTGTGTTGTAATATTTAATTAGTTTTGCCTAGTTAGATTCTTAATTAATTAGCTTAGATAGTTAGTTAATTTATTTATTCAAGTTTTGTAATAATTAGTTAAGTAGTTTAGCTTAGCTAGTTTATTTGGACTCTCTTTCGTGAGAGCGCAATGTTGTAATAACGTGCATGTCTTCCAACCCCACATCTTTCTCCCTTTTATTTATCTGCTTTTGATGGTTAGATTAGAGGCATCGTGTTTCAATTAGCATACATTATGCTTGCATCCATTCATCTTGTATTGCATGCACTGAGGCTCGATTCATCATTCTAACAGCATTGTTAGTTAAATACTTCTTGAATCGCATGCCATATTAGTGGCCAAGCTTATTAATTGCATTATTGCATGTGTGGCATTAGACATCTTGTATAGTTAGGAATCATGTATATTTTTCTAGCTCTTTTGCTTTATCGGAGTACTAGGTGAGTTTTTAGTGCTTTAGCATATTTGCATGAGTGTGAGTGATTGCCATGACTAGCATGCTTGCCATGAGGCTAAATGCTTACTTGATAAATTGCTTGAATATCTGTGGGTGAAGACTTGTTGTTTGAATTGGAATGATTCAACGAATGTACGTTTTAAGCCCACTATGTCTAGTGGCAAATTCATTGTTTTAAGCCCACTTTATTGAGTGGCAAATTCACAAACTTTAAGCCTACTTGAGGTGGAAAATTCAAACCCTTTTCGCAAAACAAACATGAAATTGAATTGTTCCAACTTGAGCAAACTAGTCTATACTTGCTTGTGCGCATCACATAGTAAAGCTAGCCTAATAACTGGAACAAGAGCACATAATGTAGATAAAAATCATATCATGATTAGTAGAGGCCGATCTTTGATCGGGCAAGCGGGGGTGCTCAATTCATGACCTTCCCCTCACGTACCTAAGTTCCAGAGCTGAGGCAACTTGGGTGATGACGGATACATGGCCTTTGGCACAAGTCATGGGCTTCCTATATTTCCCCAAAAATAAAATATTTAGGTGGCGACTCTGTATCTGGAAAAGCAGTCCAATTTTGGCATTTTTGATTTAAAATCGATTTTCCAAAATGATTTGCCGGATTTGGACTTTCTGGTGTTTATCAATTTCGCATTGCACTTGTAAGATTAGATTCAGAACCATGGGAGTCCGAACTGTAGGGCTTTCTTTCAAACCTTCCGATAGGGTGTGCCAAAAGGTCGAGCTACAATTTCTGGCAACTCCGCTAGGGATTTAGAGAACTTGACTCGAACTCATGATATGACATTTTATTTACACTTATGTGTTTCGTTTCATTTGCATTTGCATTGGTGCACCTAAGTCACTGTGTTTGCCATCTGCTATTCCTGAACGATTTGCTGGAGGCTTGCTTGGAAAAGCTTGCCAAAAGGCTAACTAGTTGCGGGCTCTGCCACGATGGGAACACAACCCTTGGATCTCGACTACCGCTGTACCGTTTGATCCTCCTTTCACTTCTCGGTGTTATGTGTGAGAGGTATATTAGGTAATCTTACTGAGGTACCCTTTTTGACCAATGGGCCTAGTTGCATATCAAAAGCCATAGAGATTATTCCAAACTAGGATAGGTTCCTTACCCGAATGCAGGATTGTGTGAAACCGCTTTGCTTGAGTAGTGAACCCTAGTTCCTGACGAAACTAGGACAGAGTAACCCTACCCCATCATAGGGGTATTTTGGCTCTCACTTAACTTGTATGTGCTTTTAGAGTGAAACTCTACAGGAATGTATGTATCAATTGCAAGTTTGGATATCAGTTTTGGGGGTAGAAATCAGTGTTGAGTGCAGTTCTACAGCCTATGATTACAACTGTGTGTTATTAGTATCTGAGCTGAGGTGCTGTGCGATTTCTGATTTTCCATTTATTTTTGCTTTATTTCTTTTTTCAAGGTAGTTTCTCACAATTGCTTCGGATAGTTCTGTTACCCCCTCCCCCCCAAGCACTCTGGACCCGTGTAAGGAGACTTTACAGATCCAGGGATCATGTTAGGGGACAAACAGTGTTTGCTTCGCTCTCACGGGTTACAAGACGGAGGAGGGTTAGGCATAATTCACCAATCCAGCAGTTACCTTTTACTTCACCGGCGCCCAGCCAGGCTCAATCTTCTACTTCCACTCCAGTAAGAGATTATTTGCCAATTCTGATGGCTCAACATACCCTGGTTAGCATGGAAGACATGCTTCATCATCTCCAGCAAACCATTGAAACCATGCAGGTAAATGATACCCGCCAACCTGAAGTTATAGCCCATCAAACGGAAGTGATAAATAGGCTGCAGCAACAGTAACCACTGGAAGCAGCGGCTTCTGCTTCCCATGCACCTCCAGTGGGTATCCCAGCGCCAGGAATCACTGTCAATGTCCAAGAGAATTTGGGCAACCTGGTAGACCCTATTCCACCGCAAGTCTCTAAGGCACCAGTGTACCAAACCGAGGCGCCATTTGAATTCGAGGTTGACCCCACTGCACTAGAGGTCAACAAGCTAGAAAACTTTTCAAACAGGCATCGAGTGTGAACTCAATCCCAGACATCGAGGATGGATACACCGACTCCACAGTAACTTTGCCAGACAAATTCAGGATGCCCCACATAGACCGGTTTGATGGCTCTAGGGATCCTATGGTCCATTTGCTGTTATTCTCAGACATCCTGCGGCCAATGGGCCTCACCAGACTTCAAAAGCTGTCGCTTTTCGGCCGGACCTTGTCAGGGATAGCGGCTATCTAGTATGCAAAGCTGGAAGACTCTATGAAACGAAGCTGGAAAGAAATGGTTGAGGCCTTCATCACACAATATTCCTACAATACCTAGATTGAGGTCACTACCCGTGATCTTGAGGCAACCCGATAGGAGCCAAAGGAGGGCTTCTCAGACTTTGTGACCCGGTAGAGGGCCAAGGCTTCGATGATGACTACCAGGTCGTTAGAAAAGGACCAAATCAGAATGGTGGTCTGCAATCTGCAAGGGAAATTACTACAGAAGATGATTGTCTTGCCATTGTTCATATTCACTAAGCTCCACAAGATAGGGGTTTAGATTGAAGATGTAATAAAATAGATGTTGATCGCCGATGAAAAGGAACAGCCTAAGAGGCCTTTCACGCACAGTTCCAATGCAACCACAAGTAGTCGCACAACTGCACGGCCATCTGATATGAATGTCATCACCGCGACACCTAAAACTACTAACCCTTTCGCCAATACAAATCCACAAACCTCAAACAGCCAGGCCTGATCTCAAAGGGTCTTTACGCCACTATATATGCCTTTATCCCAAGCCCTGAGGGTGATGACAAAAAAGGGGCACCTTAAGCCATTAGAACAACGCCCATTACCCGAACCCCTCCCACCTAAACACAACCCGACCAAATACTGTGCCTTTCATCAGCAGCACGGTCACGACACCGACCAATGCTACCGGTTGTGTCATGAGATTCAAGATCTCATTGACAACAAGGTGATAGCGCCACCACAAAAGCCAAATGTAACCACCAACCCTCTTCCAGCCCACAATCAGGTTCACTTAAATCTAATACATACACTGGCCATCCCATATGACCCCAGCGTATATATTACCTCTTCCCACCTACCCAAACCGACCATTGTAGCTCGGTTTTTTCATGCCCCCTTTCGGAAGCTCAAAAAGAAGCCCTACAATTCGAACTCCCGCGGTTCTAAATTTACTCTCACAAGTGCAATGTGAAACTGATAAATACAAAAGAGTTCAAATCTGGCAAATCATTTCAGAAAATTGATTTTGAATAAAAAAAAAAGTGCCAAAATTTGACTGCTTTGCCAAATATAGAGTCGCCACCTAAATATTTATTTTTGGAAAAATTTAGGAAACTTATGACTCGTGCCAAAGGCCACATGTCCGTCATCACCAAAGTTGCCTCGGCTCGGGAATTTAGGTACGAGAGGGGAAGGTCATGGATTGAGCACCCCCGCTCACCCGATCAAAGACAGGCCTCTACTAATCATGATATGATTTTTTAAAAAACATTATGTGCTCTTATTCCGGTTATTAAGCTAGCTTTACTATGTGATGCGCACAAGCAAGTATAGACTAGTTTGCTTAAGTTGGAACAATTCAACTCATGTTTGTTTGCGAAAATAGTTTGAATTTGCCACCTTAAGTGGGCTTAAAGCTTGGGGATTTGCCACCAAACATAGTGGGCTTAAAACGCGATTTGCCACCCAATAAAGTGGGCTTAAAAGTTACATTCGTTGAATCGTGCCAATTCAAACAACAAGCCTTCATCCACAGGCATTCATGCAATTTAGCATTTAAGCACATAGCCTCATGGAAAGCATGCTGAATGTGGCAATATTCACATTCATACAAGTATGCTAAAGCATAAAAACACACCTAGTACTCCAAGCTAAGAAAATATGAGTTAGAAAATTATGCATGATTCCTAACTATGTCAAATATCAAATGCAACACATGCAATGAATGCAATTTAATAGGCTCGGCTACTAAGCATGGAAGATAAAGCAATTTAAACAACGTGCAATTAAACACATGTTCAAAGAATTATTTGAAATTGTAATGCAGTTTGAATGATGTGCCGAGCCTTGGTGCATGCAATACAATGAATGGAGGTAAGCATAAGGCATAAGGTATGCTAATTGAAACATGTCCCTAATCTAACCATCAAAAGCGGGTAAATAAAAGAAGAAAGACGTGGGGTAGGAAGACATACACACACGCACGCACACTTATTACAACCCTACGCCCTCGCGAAGGAGGGTCCGAATGAATAAAAGCTAACTAGCTAGCTAAACTAAGCTAATTAAACTAATTATTAAAAAACTTGAATTAATTAACTAAACTAGTTTAACTAATTATTACAACACAAATTAATTAGCTACAACTAACTAATTAAATAATTACAACACAAACTAATTGAATTACAACATAGGCTAATCATAGGCTAACAAAATTAAACTAATTAACAAGATAACTCGTCTTGGGATGCCAGGGAGGCCCATGCATGCTTGGTTTCCACCCGAAGAACATCCTCTGTTTGCCCCCAAATGCTTCTATTTGCATAACTCTTGCACTGTTTCCTTTTCCAGATCAACTCTACCCTGCTTCACAAGCACACTGCCCAAAATTCATTGGTGGCCGGCAGGCCAGAAGTGGTGGCCGGCCACCATTGAGAGGTTGTCATCCATCATTGGTGGTTGGCAGGCCAGTAATAATGCCTAACAGGCCACTGATGATACGTCATTTTTTGCTGCAACAAAGAGCACACAGGGCAAAGAAAGGGTATTCTCACAGGTTGTTTGTACTGTGTATCACCCCTTATCATCAACACAAGCTCAAAGGAGTGATACATTTGGCCCTCAAACCATTAATCAAGCAATTTCCATGCATGATAGCTAAGGGACCAATTTGTACAAGTTTGATGAATGCAAAACAATACTCAAATGCCATCACCCTATCATGCATGTTCAAGGGCAACAGAGACCTAGAAAAGTGGCACATTTCATCAATTTTGACTATGAAATATCCCATTTCCCTTGTGTTCAAATTAACATCCAATTTGAACACATGCAATGCAATACAAAGAAGTGCTTATCTTGCCGCTTTTACTTGCAAATTTTGTTTACACATTTTAGTTACCAAATCGTTCTTTAATCAATTTGTCCCTCTAAGATGAAAGAAGTGTCAACCAAGGGATGATATAAGGCAAGAGAGAGATCATGTTGTTGATAATGAACCCTCAAAGAGGATTAAACCATTAGGCATGACCTCAATCTCAAGCTTAAAGGATCCCAAGCTTCAAACAACCCTCAAAAGCAAATGAAAGAGTGAAGCAAAGAGGGAGGTTGCAGAGTTTATAGTGCTAAAATGGAGTGAAAAACAACACCAAAAAATGCTATCAACTCAAACAAGAGGTATCTAAGACCCTAAAACACCAACTTGTGAGGACTATTGCACTACAACCATGCAAAACAAGACTCAAATGAACTAACCAACCCAAAACAAAGATAAAGTAGGCTATTTTAGAGGCAAAAACATGCTGGACTTGAGCTAAGTTAAGCTAGAAAAAAATGCTAACATGTAAAGCTAACTAAGCATGCAAACAAAACACAAGAGGGGGGGAGGCTAACCCCTCCAAATTTGGACATCAAAATGAGTTTTTTTGCCACTGAAAAATCGCTGAAATTTAGTGGTTAAAAGGCCCCAAGAAGTTGGTTTGAAAGTGGTGAACAAAGGTACAAAAGCTTTACAAGCAAAGAAGTAAGAAGGGTGAACCACCCCCTAACTGAAAATGGCCTCAAACCACCACCTTTAGGCCACAAAAATAGAGTTTTTTACAGTTCAAAATCAGCCCAAAAAACAGTTGAAAGAGATGGAAAAACAAGTGTAAAAGGGGAGTGTTATACCTGATGCAAGCAACAATTTTAGGCACAAATTCAAGTCAAAAAACGCCTTCTAAAGCTCCAAGAAGGCTTCAAAGGACCTCAGCTCAAAGGTGATCAAGTTTGATTAAGGAAGTGTATGCAAAAGTATAGGATTTGTGAGCAAATGTATACAAAATTACAAGAGAGAGAGAGAGAAAGAAATCTAGAGAGAGTGAGAGAATTTTGCTCCAAAATTTTCTAACCCTCTACAATGGGGGAGAAGGTCCCATATTTATAGAAAAACAAGCTTTTGGCCGAGTTATATCAGTCCATACATGTGTGTGTTGATCAAGCCCAGTGTTCCAACAGCTAGAACAGCTGTCAAGAAAATATTTGCACAAAGGCATCAATGACCGGCAGGCCACTTGGGTGGCCGGCAGCCTCAATTAGTGGCCGACAGCCACCAAGGGTTGCAAGCTTGAAGATTTTAGCATAGAATGGATGGGGTTTGAAGGCTCAAAGACAAGGCATTTCGCCGAGGACTTCGGGCACCAAAATGAGCACAAATAGTCACAATCACCGAGTGCATAAACGATGACTTCCAAGTCTTGAGGACGGTCAAAAATGGGGTGTCTATAGTTGCCCCTGTTTTGACAGAATTCAGAAGTCATGAAACGATATGAGTGAATGTCAAAGCCCAGAGGCGACACATTTTTGACAAGGCCGAAGACTTGGACAAACAAACAAGTCAAAAACAAATGGTTGCGCCCGCACGCTACCTATGTATCCTTTTGCAAGGAATCAAAGTAGCATAGTTCTGGAGCAAAATGCAAGTGAGATGCACGATGTAGGAACATAACTTATGATCATGCAATGAGGTTGTAATAAAACATTTAAATGCAAATGCAATGTAATGAAAATGCCACATCCAAACAAACCGAAACAAGGTACAACAATCTCAAACATGAAAAGAAGTAAGCGAATAAACACACCACGCATAGGAATCACGAGCCAAACCACACTTCATGCAGAAAGGACGCAAAAAAATTATACAAGCTTAACTACGCAACACACAGAAAAGGCGAAGAGTGACATAACTGTCGGGCGCACCTGAGTTCTCAACTAAGATTCTAACGCGTCTCACGCAGAAGAAGGAAGAGGACGTTGTGAACACCGGGTGCACCAGAATGTTTTTAACCGATTGGAAATCCTAACGCGTTGCATGCGAAAGGAGGAAAAATGGTGTGAACACCGGGCGCACCCGAGTGTCTTAACTGAAGGGTTGGTGTGAACACTGGCACGCACCTGAATGTTTTTAACTGAAGGGTTGGTGTGAACACCGGGCGTAACTGAGTGTTTTTAAACGAAGGGTGGTGTGAACACCGGGCGTACCCGAGTGTTTTTAACCGAATGGTGGTGTGAACACCGGGCGTACCCGAATGTTTTAAACCGAAGGTTTGGTGTGAACACCGGGTGTACCTGAGTGTTTTTAACCAAAGGGTTGGTGTGAACACCATTCGTACCCGAGTGTTTTTAACCGAAGGGTGGTGTGAACACCGGGCATACCCGAATGTTTTTAACCAAAGGGTGGTGTGAACACTGGGCGTACCCGAGTGTTTTTAACCGAATGGTTGGTGTGAACACCAGGCGTACCCGAGTGTTTTTAAGCGAAGGGTTGGTGTGAACACCGGGCGTACCCGAGTGTTTTTACCCGAAGGGTGGTGTGAACACCGAGCGTACCCGAGTGTTTTTAACTGAAGGGTGGTGTGAACATCGAGCATACCCGAGTGTTTTTAATCGATGGGTGGTGTGAACACTGGGAGTACTCGAATGTTTTAGCCGAGGCAAACAATCCTACTGCGTCACACGCGATAGGAGGATAAGTGGAAAGATTCAAACCAAAGGGCACAAGTGATTTCGACTAGAACTCCTCTGAATGAACCGCACATACAATATTGTGCATGCATAGGAAAGAGACTTAACAAGTACGATAGTATGAATGCATGTCCCATGCGAGACAAACAACCAAGATACAATGTTAATGGCATATTCTATGCAAGAAACAAAAGCATAAGCATATTCTATGCGTGATTGAAAAGCAAATGCAAGATGCACATATAATTCCCGTGAGATGCACATTTTACAACAACATATGCGAAATGCATATTCTATGCCACAAAGTGAAGTGCACATTCTGTGCAATAACGAAAAAGAAATGCACATTCTATGCAAGATAACAAAGTTTGATTTGACGAAACAAACACAAAGGCAACTTTCGATTCACCTCTCAGAAGAATTTCAATGTATTTAAAAGATACACCTCGTCCACGTTGAAGACTAATGAACGTCGCGCACCGAAAACATAGTTTCAAGCGTCCGCAAAGACATTCTGAACCAAACAATGAACAAAACCTTCAATCCTTGAAGACCAAACACACAAAGCGGCATTAGGACTCCAAGGGAAGCCTCAGAACTCTTGCCGGCCACCAGAGGGGGCCGTCGGCCACCTGCCGGCCACTAGTGCTCATTGCTGGCCACAAATGGTGGCCTGTCGGCCACCAATGTGGCCTGCAAGCCACTCGTTGCAAATTCGGGGCAAATTGGTCAATTTGCCTCGATTCTTTAAGTATAGGGCTCCACACTTCATTTCCTCACTTCTCTAGGGCCGAAATCTTCCTCCTTCTCTCTCTAGACACTCATTCTCTCTAGATCCGAGATTTCTACGCGTTTTCCAACGCCCCACGCGAAGTTTGTTCACTAAACCCTCTTTGTACTCTGTTTTGAACCGATTGAAATTTGATCTCGGTGCTTTTTCTTGGAGTTTCACCTTTTGAGGCTTATTCCTCTCGAGTTTCTCTTAGGTTTTGCACCTTTTCTCGAGCTTTGACTTTTTCATACACTTTCTCTCTCTTAGGGTTAAATTTTTCTAAGTTTGCCCTTTTTCCTCCATTTTCGACCACTTTCTCATCTTCTTTCCAGATGGCGGACGACATACCTCACAACGGGGCTCCCCCAGAGATCCCACCGTAATTGTCTCCAGAGATGGAGGCAGAGCCTGAGCCAGTGCTACTACCACTCAGGATTCGACCCTTTGATCCGGCGACATACCATCCTCAGATACATGTGTTACCTCCCGGGGGGATCAGGTACTTTAGAGCACTTGCGCGGCGTGCACCGGAGGACCTCTTGCTATGAGAGCCGGACTCCCATTTGTCTTATGGCGCCACCAAGGTATACACCATATTCTCATGTTTTCTTCACTGTACATTGCATTTCTTGCTTTAACTGCATTCCTTGCTCTAATCATACTCTTGCAATGTATTTCTTACACTGCCTTTTATTGCATTTCTTACCCTAATCACAGTCTTGCACTGTATTTCTTACACTGCCTTTTTATCTGTCTGTTCTCATATCACTGTATATCACTATTTTGATCACAAGAGGACTCTCATGCTATCAAGGGCTATGGAGCCACGTCCGCGAGGGACTGGTACATGGAACTTCCTACCGGTGTCCGCTACATCATCGATGAGGCCGACTTTGGCTTATTCTGCTTGGGGCTATCACGCCATATCGTGAGTTGCTCGCTTCTTGGTGCACTAGTGGAGCGGTGGTAGGATACCACCAACTCCTCCACTTCTCTACTACTGGGGAGATGACGATGACTCTAGATTTGAGAGTGGAGATGATGCCAAGCTGGGTTTTGAGGCAGAGAGTGGCGATGATTCTGGTTCCGGTTCGGTACATGAGTCAAATAGCGGTGCATATGGAGACAACTCTGAGTCCCTGCCCAAGAAGAGGATGAAAAAGGCCTCTCGAGCCAGAGATGACTAGCGCTGATTTTCTTGTATTTTTGCGTAGTTTCTTCTTGTTAGTAGTGTTAGCACTTTGTACAGCTTCAGATAGGTTTTATTTGCTTTAAAAACTTATACTGCACTTTTGTAAAAAAGACAACCATGATCGAAATGAAAACTAGTTTTTCTTTGAAAGAGTGTTGTATTTTGCATCATGAGCACCACTTAGCATGGAGTCTTAACATGGAATGGAGATTAAATTTGATACTGAAAACTGAATACTTGCATTGTCACAATAGTCTTGATCAGGTAATGAACCGACCAACAACTGAAATTCTAAACATAACATGCAACTCGATAATCAAAATAACAACAACTCGATAAGCAAAAAAACTCGATAAACAACAAAACAACTTGAAAAACAAAACAAAACAACTTGAATACAACTCAACAAACTTGTTAAAACTAAAAGGACTCAAAACAAGACCTTAAAATACATAAAGAACATAACAAAACACATGTTTTCAGCATTCTCAGCACATAAATGGACAGTAAAACACACAAGACAGATGCCAGCCACTTAGAGAGCTTGTCAGCCACATGCTGGCCATGGATGGAATGTGTCGGCCACTAACAGTGGCCTACTGGCCATCAGCAGTGGCCTACCAGCCACTAATGTGCAAAACCTTCGGATTGTTGACAGCTGGCTGCCACTCACTACCTTATCTTCTACAAAAGCTTGGACCTGGTAGTTTCTTCATTTCAGCTGCAAATTCTTTGCAAATAAAGCCATTTCTTGCCCAAAAACTCTCGAATTGGATTACGGCTTTGGATGGCTCGAAAAAGGTGAATTTCTGGGGTTTTGGCATAAATGCACTATTTCCGTTGAGCCATTCTCCACTTCATTTTCCATTCCTTCACGCCGCAGCTAGGTGTTGGAACCCCATTACAGATGTCTTTAGCTTCTGGGGACAAGAGATATGCTCGACAATCGAAGAATTTCAAGTGCTAATGGAGTCCCGGTGTGATGAGGAAATCTTACCTCAACCCTATTTTGGTCACATTCAAGCTTTGGGATAGATGTGCGGGCTAACTCTACACGAAGCCCGATCCTTGGTTCACAACACAGAGATGGATATTTCCAGCCTGATCCATCGATTCTCTATCGTTGACAACCGCGGCGATCTTCTTTGACGGGGTTTTTGGCAACACGCTCTTTGTTTATGCATGTTAGCTCATTTCCTTCTTGCCCCTAGTTTTGGCAGATCTAGCATCCAGCTAATTGAAGTGGCCCAAGGTTTGAAAGATTGCAAGAATTGCATTGGCTTGGTATTGGCCAAGACTTTGATGGACTTAGACGGCTTCCATCTATGAGAGACCACCAAATTCGTGGGGAGTCCACTACTTCTACAAGTAATGTTTCCCACCCTTTCTAATATGTGTTTGTCACATCACTCGGCACTCATGCTCTATTTTTCTCTCAAAGCCATTTTCTTATATTTCCCTCAACATCCATCTTTCTTTTCTTTCATCCCTTCCTAGGTGTGGCTTGTGGACAAGTTGAAGGTAGTTGAATCTTGCCCAGCATACTCAGCCCGAGCATACTTTTTTCGCCAACAGCTAGTGGATTTCCCGAATGAGGGATGGTGGTGCCATTGGATGTACAACAGGTCTGCTACTGACATTGCTTGGTGTTGCATCTAGCTTAATTTGACCGAAATGAGCTACAACATAGCTCCGCAACCTGGCATTCAGCTGATTGGCCTGACCCACTTTGTATTCTACTTTCCGTTCCAGTTCAAGCGTCAATTTGGACATGATCGGACTTGCCCAGAGGAGGGGGTAGAGTATCTGGTTTCAGTCCCAATCTGAGGTTCACATTTGGCTAGGTACCTCACTGCTTGGAGGACGAGAGGGCTTCTGGCTCCTATCCCTAGTTTCAGCTGCGCACTTTCTAGCGAGTGCTTGACTTGGCTCGAAGATGAGGTGCAATCTGGGCCTACTTTGGCATCAAAAGCTTCCACAAGCACAAGCGGGGGACGCAGGAGCACCTGACTCATTTATGCCCCTAGTTTATTTCTTTGATCTTACTTTTCAAGTTTAATGCATGTAATAAAAGCAACTTTGATTTGTATCGAGAGTTGGAGAGCTTTGTATTGAAATCAATGAAATTGAAGTTGTGAGCACTGAAAATTTTCCTTTTGGTCTAAGAATTGTCGAAGTTGTAAAAGGTAAATCTTGAGCAAAAGTTAACTTTTATCAAAAATTTTCAAAATCATTTTCGATAAGGATCACAACTTGACACACGCGAAATCTATCCTCGAGATGTACAACCCCGAATCCAAAGATCACAAACTGTCCCTTGTCGGAATAGCATCGTGCAGCATTGTAACCAGTTCTCAGAAAAGATCACAACCGAACATTTAGATAAAGAATAGACAAAGGTGACCTAATCAACACATGGAAAGGATAGTTGAGTTGGAGGTGTTTACGGCCGAACTTCAGGATGAACTTTCCTACGTATCCCGAAGATGGGAATCAAGCCTTACGTAGTTCGGTTCAGGTTCACTCGAGTATTAATGCTCTCTCTTTGCGCTCTAACTTTTTCCAAGGCCGCTCTTTAGGGTTTTCAACCTTGCAAGCTCACTTTTTCTTTATTTCCATTTTTTTACACTCTAACTTTTGCCTAGGTCGCCCTTTTGGGTTTTCGGCCTAGAGAGCCTCTCAGGGGTAATATTTCTTCAACTTGTCCATGTTGATCGGTTGGGAAAATTCTAGGCTATCCAGGTACATAAGAATAATAACTCCACCCGACCAGATAGTTTTGATGATGTAAGAACCAGTCCAATTGGGTCTGAACTTGCCCCTAGGGTCATGGATGGGAGCTCGGTTGTCTTTCAGCACCAAATCCCCTTCCTTGAGATTCCAGGACTTAACCTTCTTGTTAAAAGCCCTGGCAATCCTGCGTTGATAACCCTGAACATGGTACAGTTCTTTCAGTCTTCTCTCATCGAACAATATCAATTCTTCGAACCTGCTCTACTACCAATCCACCTCTGCTATCTCACACTCAACCATAACTTGCAGCGATGCAACTTCTACTTTGATTGACAGAACAACTTCCATCCCATAAACAAGAGAATAAGGAGTTGCCCCAGTAAACGTCCGAATTGAAGTCCTATAGCCCTAGAGTGCAAATGGCAATTTGTCTGGCCAGTCCTTGTTGGTCTCAACTATTTTCTGCAAAATATGCTTGATGTTCTTGTTGGCAGCCTCAACAGCTCCGTTGGTTTATGGCCTATAAGTATATGACTTGTGAAAAGCCCCGTTGTATTTTTCTAACAAGTCGATTACTTCTTTCTTGAAATGGGAGCCATTATCTGAAATGATCTCGTTTGGGACTCCATATCGGCAAATGATGTTATTTCGGATGAACTTAGCCACATGCGTTGCCTTCAACACTGCATATGACTGAGCTTTCACCCACTTCGTAAAATAATCAATTGCCACCAGAATGTATTTGTGCCCACTTGACCCTTTCGGTGCAACTGCCCCAATGACGTCAATTCCCCAAACTGAGAGAGGTCATGGTGAAGTCATGTTGTACAGCTTCAACGGTGGGATATTAATGCGATTGGCATGAATTTGGCATTTGTGGCATCGCTGGAGAAAACCAATACAATCCTCCTCCATGGTAGACTAGTAGTAACCTTGCCTGAGAATCTTCCGAGCTAACATTACTTTGGTCATGTGTGTTCCACACTCTCCTCCATGGATGACCTCCATTAGGTGCTTCGATTCCTCTGTGTCGACACATAACTTGTGCATTCTCAAATGATCTATTTTATACAACTTACCCCCGCAGATGATAAATTGAACGGCCATTCGCCGTATTGCCCTTTTATCTTTGGCATTTGCCCCTAGTGGATTAAAAATATTAGCCTAACCCGACCATATGGGCTAAACAACCTCCCCAAATCCTTAAAAGAAAAAGTTGCCTCGGCCAACGGGTCAATATCCTTCCAACCATATAATTTATATAAATTTATTTTTAGTAAATTACACTGACCTTCCTCGTAATTTAAAGAAAGTACACTAAGGCTAACAAATTTAGCACAATTACACCAGATTTTACCAAGATTTTAATTTAGGGCCGGCTTTGACATTTTGGGAGTCCAAAGCAAACTTTTGATATGAGATCTCTCATACATTAAAAAAAAAAAATGTTATCAAAAGATAATGTATTTAAATTTTGATCATGCATATAATTACTTTAAATATATAAAAAAAGTTTACAATAAATAAAAAAATTGAAATTTTGACTATAAAATTGTTAATCAAACTTAAATATTCAACTCATTAACTAATCATTTTTAATTGAGTAAATTACTAATGCATTCAATTTTTCTTATGACATAATTGATCGAGATAAAATTCAATTAATTTTAAATTTAAAAAGTTTCTTTTCTTTGAAACAAATGTAACTATTATAATTAATTGTGTTCTATACACAATCCATGCATTTTGAGAAACAACCATCCATTAATTTAAAATCATTTACCACATCAATCAATGTTTTGGTTTTCGCCAATAAAAACAATCACTCATTTGTTTAAATTCACCAAATTTTATTGGAGCTTTTAAAATTAATGTGGATTTTTTTTTTTTTTGTGGACAAAAATAAAAGCTATAAAAAAAATTGAGGCAACTTTTTGCTCAAATTTTGGGGGCCCAAAGCGGCTGCTTTGCCCATTTTGGGCCAAAGCTGACCTGTTTTAACTCATATAACACTTTATCTTTTTTTTTTATTAGAATTTTGTTAGTCGTATGAATAAAAAAAATAATGTTATCATCTATTTTATATTGAAATGTATATTTTACTTTGTATATTTTTATATTTTCATACCATCTACATTAATTTTGGTCTCTTTAATCTTACCAAAAAAAATATTAGTGTAATTATATCAAAATAAAAAAAAAAAAAAAAAATTTCCCTCTAAACTTCAAAAGTGATCATTATAATTTACCTTCTATTTTTTTTTTTTTTTTTAGGTCTATATTATCTTACTTTAAGAAAAATTTATAACACACCATTCAAAAATAAAAGTCTAATAGAAAGCCACTCTTAAATTATTTTATTCTTCCTATCCACATTCACATGTCCCAAGGGGATAACGCACAGTTTGAGAACCAACTAAAATAGTTAAAATGTCAGTATTAATTTTTCTCTTTATTTTTTGTATATTTTTTTTATAAAAAATTAAAAAATTAACTAAAATAGTTAATTCTCAAATATTTTGGTTTTAAATTAGATTTATAGTGACAATGAACTCACCACAAGTTTTATTTTAATAATTTGAATAGTTAATTTTATAAGACTCTTTCTGTATATCATTTATGGGGAAAAAAAATTATTGATCTGATAATTGTATTCTTCCTCATTTTAATTGTATTTGTCTCTAAAAAATAGATGGTCTATTTTTAAAATATACTTCTCTATTTTTTTTGGAAGACAAACAAGATGAAATGAAAAGATATGATTATCGAATTAATCTAATTTTTTCATAAATGATATATATTGAGGATCCTACAAAATAAATAGTTTTGATTATCGAAATGGGATCCATGATGAGCTCCTCTCAATTTTTCTTAAATTTAAATTTGAACATAACAAAAATCAAATCTTTTTTTTAAGGGGGAATTATAGATCAGTGAAGATCAAAAAAAATTATTTATACAAAAGTGATAAATATTATAAATAATAATAACTAAAGTTATAAACCTTTTCACTCTTTTATAAATAAATTTTTTTTCTGCCCCTTTCTTTAATCCACCTAAATTTGGGGAGCAAGGATCCTCTAAAGTGATTTTTCCCTAAAATTTTCTAAAGTGCTACATTGTGTGGTTGAGATTTACTGACTTACCAGTAAATCTCAACCACACAATGTAGCACTTTAGAAAATTTTAGGGAAAAATCACTTTAGAGGATCCTTGCTCCCCAAATTTAGGTGGATTAAAGAAAGGGGCAGAAAAAAAATTTATTTATAAAAGAGTGAAAAGGTTTATAACTTTAGTTATTATTATTTATAATATTTATCACTTTTGTATAAATAATTTTTTTTGATCTTCACTGATCTATAATTCCCCCTTAAAAAAAAGGATTTGATTTTTCTTATGTTCAAATTTAAATTTAAGAAAAATTGAGAGGAGCCCATCATGGATCCCATTTCGATAATCAAAACTATTTATTTTGTAGGATCCTCAATATATATCATTTATGAAAAAATTAGATTAATTCGATAATCATATCTTTTCATTTCATCTTGTTTGTCTTCAAAAAATAAAATAAAATAGAGGAGAAGTATATTTTAAAAATAGACCATCTATTTTTTAGAGACAAATACAATTAAAATGAGGAAGAATACAATTATCAGATCAATAATTTTTTTTCCCCATAAATGATATACAGGAAGAGTCTTATAAAATTAACTATTCAAATTATTAAAATAAAACTTGTGGTGAGTTCATTGTCACTATAAATCTAATTTAAAACCAAAATATTTGAGAATTAACTATTTTAGTTAATTTTTTAATTTTTTATAAAAAAAATATACAAAAAATAAAGAGAAAAATTAATACTGACATTTTAACTATTTTAGTTGGTTCTCAAACTGTGCGTTATCCCCTTGGGACATGTGAATGTGGATAGGAAGAATAAAATAATTTAAGAGTGGCTTTCTATTAGACTTTTATTTTTGAATGGTGTGTTATAAATTTTTCTTAAAGTAAGATAATATAGACCTAAAAAAAAAAAAAAAAAATAGAAGGTAAATTATTGATCGAAAACTCTAAATCAAGAGGGAAAGAGAGAGAATTACGGGAATGATTAAATGACTTCTGGATTTTTTTTTTAGATGATTGAAATGGCTGATTTCGCAGCCTATTTATAGGCCTTGATGTATTTGATCGAATGGTCATGTCCCTTGATTGCATCCGATCAGATCTGACCATTGGATTGACGATCTAAGGTGCAAATTATTCTCACACTAAATAGATGCCTTGACTAATCACACCTAATCACGACCGGGTGCCATCTCATCCGTACGATCGCGCGCATCTCCAATCAACGACTATAATCAAACCGCTCCAAATCGGACACATAACCGTCCGATCAACACTAGGCTCTATTTAAAGGTCTCGACCAATTGGGCTTAATTCAAAGCCCTTCCCTATTTATTCTAAAGGTCCTTCTTTTCCCTTTGTAGACGGCTAAGCGAGCTCTTTCTCTTCAACTTGGCAAAAAGCCCTTTCCTTTCCGTCGCTTGACTTCACGTATTGAGTAGGACTCTCGCTCCTGAGCTAGCACCCAACACATCCTACATTTACAGTTGACAAACAAGTTTCCCCAAATTAAGTTTTCGAAAGAGAAAGGGCGCAAGAGATTGGCTACTACTTTCTACTTCTACAAAAAGAGGAGATTACTTTTTTACTTATAAAAATAGAGTCAAAGCAATGATGAAATCAAGCTTAGCAGAGTAAACCACTCTATCAGTATAGAGAGCACTCTAATAAACAAAAAAAGGCTCCAGAGACCTAAACCTGTAGAAAAGAAGATAGTAATCTGGGAAGGCTAATCTGGAAGATGATCAGATAGGTGATTGATTATCAAATTCGGATAGAGCTCTACCACCTTCTGCCACTGCGTGGACATCTGCCTCGCCCACTAACCCTTATTGTTACCCAAGCTTGGAAGTCGATGTTGCATCGAGCAAGTGAAGTGAAAACTTTTGGGTAGAGCTTTCAAGGATCTTCATTTATTCGCAAGTCACCTTCTTTTCTGTAACACTTAGTCTAGTATCTCGACCAGGTCATCTACGTGAAGCGAAATTGGCTCACCTTAGGAAGTTTGAACAGGAAGAAATGCATATAGTAAAAAACCCCCCCGAGCTTGGATTCTAGCTTTGTCCGAGTTGGGCAGAAGCTAGTCCTGCTAAGACGATACACATGTTAATCGAGATAGTTAGAATGAAGACTTGGTTCTTATCTATGGAATATAAAAAAGACTTTTTGCACCATATGGATGAGTGATCTTACTCATATTCATTGATATGGGAGTTTCAAGCAAACAAGTTGATCCTGCTGGATGAGCAATGTGGTTAATAATTACAGAGCACGCGCATAGAAGCAGGGGGAGTTGGACGGGGATATAGGTTTAAATATCCTCACCGACCGACTGATTCACGGCTTGTCGGATGAGTTCAATGCATACTATTTTATTCCAAAAACCAATGTTCGAATACCAGGCGCTACTGAGTCTCGACTATCTACTAGCCGGAACTCAGGCGCATGCCCTCCCTTGAATGCCATTCTCCATCGAAAACCTGTCCTCACTGGTTTAGAGCTATTTTCTCTGAACGAGCTCTTTACTAAGAAAAAGGGCATAAGCCAAAGCAGGCCTACTTGACTGGGTATAGAGGGACCAGTAGATCATCGATTGGAGAGCCAGCAGGTCAAACTTATTCATAGAAAGCGGGTTACCGGTAGATGGCACTTAAGAGTGCAAATGGCTAGATGTGCAGGATCTCATGGAAGAAATTAACCTCTTGGACTGAAAAAAGGTTCCTTTCGCGTAACGCGTCGTCCATTCAGCCGAAAAGAAGAAGCGCCGCTCGCTAACTCAGCTCGTTCTTCGAGTTAGAAAGGGGGCTAAAGAGGAGAAAGCTTGTTGACTCAAGAACTCATTCGTCCTTGAGCTTCAACTTGCTGACTTGGTTTTTTAAAACCTATTTTTCTGACTTGGTCTACTCTCCTTGCCTTGCAGTAGGTGTTTCGCTTTGGTGTTATCCTTCCCTTTGACTCCAATCTCCTCTTTCCTGCTCCATACATATCCGATTTTTAGGGCGAAGTCAGCTTTCTCATCCACCAGGCAAGCGGGTTCCATGGGTTAGGAGGCTGCCCTTAAGTGATAGGGGGGCCCTCATTTCATGCAACCCAAAAGAAAGCAGTGGCCATTCACTCACTCAAGTTAGGGATGTAACGAAACCGCGGAACTGAAAGCATATATACGGGATAGGAGGAAAAAGAAGCAGCTTTGGACCCCGGGGCATATACCTAGAAGGCATCTACTAATGTGTTAGCACCAGACGTAGATCGTTTCATTCCCATCTCCTCCGGCCACTGAAGCCTTAAACCATGATCTCTCTTATCTATCTGATCGGTGAAGAGGCGCCTTACTCATTTAGGGGGAGTACCACCTATGCCCGAAAGAGATAGAAGTCCTCGTTAAATGATAGAAGAAGTTTGATGCTCTCCTACGCCGGGTTCGATCGTTGTTAATAAGATGAGTGACTTTCTTTCCTCGCAGGAACCGGCTGATCAATCTATCCATTCTATTCAGTTTATTTAGTATTGTCTAGTCCATTTTCGGATATCAGGTGGTCGAAGGGAGGTGAACTAGAGGTTTTTCAAAGGATAGCATATTGCAGTTATCTCTATTAGAAGGCAACCATCGGAAGTTTCATAGAAGAAAAGGTGGAGGAATGAACTCTCATTTATTCGAATCCCTCCCGATCCAAGAACTGCCCTGAAGGTAAGCTTGATAAGTCGAATGTGAGGGATTGAAATACTCGTCTTTGAACCACAGCTTACAACATAAGGCCTCCGCCGATCATGAGACGTGATTAGCTCTACCTGAAGAGGCTTGTCCAACCGATCTTTCCCCCTCTTAATAGGCCGTTTATTGAAACTGGAATTCAATAAGTTAAGTATAGTACGCAAGGAAGGACCTATCTGAAAGGAAGGTAACGGCTGGCACATAGGGACATCGGTTTAAGCTCCCTCAATGGATAGCTCATCTCATTGGCTAGCTAGCTTATATGGAATAGGTCTCTGGTTTGCTCATGTCTGCTCTTTGGTTATCTATAGGAAAGGGGTGTAATCTTTCATTTCTGTCTACAAACAAATGATTTCTATTTATTACCGCGAATCTCTGTAACTATGGCAAACGGTCAAAGCGTTTTGATAAGGGAAGAAGATACTGTAGTAGAGGAAAGCTTGGCCTCAGCGTGTCCTACTTGTGTCGTCTTTTAAGCCTGCTATGCATCCTTGTTCTATCTACCGTTCTTGACAATCCATTTCTGGTATGCCCACTGCTCTATCCGTCGTGTGAGGCAGTCGAGGCTCTGCAAGACCTCATCGCTACTGGAGAAAGGAAGTGAAAGCAGCGAACTGATCTCATCCCATCTCACCCTCGAAGGGAATACCTAGCTAGAGTAGGACCTTTATTTTGCAATAATTAATAAGGTCCAAATCCAGTGTAGAGGCAGAATACTAGGCTATGTCTGTAGCCACTAGTGAAGTGGTTTGGTTACGCAGGTTTCTATATGATCTTGAGGTTTATCTCACCGCTGCAATGCCTCTTCATTGTGACAATAATGGCGCTATTCAGATTGCAACCAACCTTGTCGTTAATGAGTTTACCAATAATAAACTTACTGGCTTTACCCTTATATTAAAAAAAGGGCGCTTTACTCGCGAGAAGTGCTTGGATTAAAAGACAACCCTTTATTTCACCTTAAAAAGTAAGGGCGTCAGATTGCAGATTTGTTTACCAAGTCTCACACTCGTGCTCGACATGAATTCTTGGTGGGCAAACTCTCGCTTCTTGACCTCTCATTTGTTCGAGTTTGAGGGGGAGTGTAATATCATGTATTATTAACAAGTTGTATTACGACTATTTCTGTCCTTTGCTTTCTTCTTGATTTGTATATGCCTGGGAAGTCAGATCTAATTTCATTGTCTTTAGTTTTACTTATAGAGCTTAAGCCCCTCTTTTCTAGTTAATGATAATGCTTATTCTCCCAAAACCTTTCTTTTAAAGCTATACTATCAGAGACGACATAGGATGGAGTGATGATTACGGCGCATGAATTAGATCGGCGTGAATTTGACACTTCATGCATCCCCTGACGAATTTATTACAATCTTGATCCGTCATATCCTTATCGAATGATCTTTTTAGCGAGCAGTTGGCTGTTAACATGTCCTCCGCACACGTATGAGCGCCCTGTAGCTTTTTTCGCTTCATTTGATCAAAGATATTTTGAGTCTAAGTCGACCAATAAGCCCTTCATTATTATTAGTAAGATGGGGCGCCCATAGACGCATTAAAGAATCTTTTTTTCATGGTAAACCCAATCAAAAGGGAAAGGCCCTACTTATGATTGGAGGAGTCGATCAAGGCAAGAGGTTGGATTCAATTCTTAGTCTTCTATCCCTGCTCTTTTCCCGGGTTGGTAGAAAATTCCTCAACTATTGAGTAAACATAGATCCTAGAGAGTGAGTTTAAGCAGCATCACTAGAAGAATGAGTTGATGCGGTTTTTGGCTTCTGTATTTGTTCTGGTTTATCAAAAGAAAAGGTTTTTAGATATCCGCCCAGGTTTTCAAATATCTGGTCCAACCTGGAACTTTAGGATGAAAAAAAAGGTCAAAACGAACCTATTGATAGACCATAGCTGCGAACTCCCACACCCTTAGCCAGTACCAGTGACTAGTCTTCGGGTTACGAGGTATATAGGGCAAGAGCCTGCTAAGGTAAGCCTTAAGCCTACCCGTGTTGAGCCTCATGCATGTACTAAACCTAGGCATAGCCCGCTAAGGAACCCAGTAAATTGCACTACACTCAGTATGCACTTATTTCCAGGATCGCTTGATTCAGCATACAACAGTGCAACATCGGACGTTAATCAGGAAGCATACAGCAGCAAGCACACATCTTTGCAGTCCTTTCCTTATTATTCTATTAAGCCAGTGTCAGCCTTTAGGGTACATCCTACCCTAATCTTGAGTGTTGAACCATAGGTTCGGCAGAAGAGGAATCCTTCTTAGACTTAGTTCGCCATCAATTTGCAAACCGCAGGTGGGTGCGAACTACTAGAGGCTCGTCCAGGAGGTTAGTCAAAATAGAGAACCTAGAACGCCTTAGTGAATCAGACCCAGAGATCATGGCCAACAACGCCAGTCACCGAGGCACCAGGAACCCTCTCTATGATGGGGACAATGAAGAGTCCACTGGCTTTAGCCACTAGCTGAACCCTACAGCCCCGACAAATTAACAACTTTCTAACGAGGCAGTCGCCGTCAACTAGCTGAGATTGCCCAGATGCTAGCACAATTGACCTTACAGGTAGCCATCAAAAAGACCCTGGCTGCACGTGCTGCTCAAGGAACAAACCCACTATCTACTACCTCGACTCAGGGGACACAGATCCACAACTACAAAGCCAACCAAGAGTAGCAGATGCTATACCTTTATGACCCAGTACCTTCTCCAGTTCAGAATCAGCCCACAGTTCCTGAACCTATAGATCACTACGAGGAAGAGATCCGAAGAAAGCCTCCTATAGTACCAGTAGTGTCCTTGGCTCCCACTCCCATGAATCAGATAGTGCCATACGTCCCACCACAGTCGTCCGATCCTCTGATGGAGAAGACCAGTCGCCTTGAACAGGCAGTTAATAAGTTGAGTGGGGACAAGCATGATATTGTAGATCTTGAGAATCTCTCCCTATACCCCAAAGTCAAGCTTCCGTACGGTTTTAAGTGGCTAGAGATAGATAAGTATAACAGAACCAAATGCATAACAAAATAGGGTAAAAAGAGGCTTACCTCGGAGCTTAAAAAGGCAGGATGTATGTCGGAACTCTACAGCCCATGGGAATCGACAATGAGCTACTTGTCCAACTATTCCAGCGCAGTTTGACCGAACCCGCACTGACTTGGTTGATGAACACTGACCCAAATAACATTCAAACATGGCTAGCTCTGGCTAACGCCTTTGTGACGCACTATGCATACAATACAGATACTCAGTTATCAAGGCGTAAGCTAGAACTCGTTAAGCAAGGAAAAGGGAGGGGGAACCAAAACATCGGTGTTTGGCATCTGTATATGGTATATAAGAATTCCCCTCATTTTCTAGAGTGCCAATGATAGGAGGTACCGGTTTCAACAAAGGTGTACGGAAGAAAATAGAATAACACCTTCGCTAGTTTGATCTCTTGAATTAAGGTTTCCAATTGGATTGGTTACAAGTCTACCATACTTTACCATACTGTATCGAAAAGAATGCATGTTCATCCGGACATTGAGAATGAAGGAAATTCTTTCCTAATTCGGTGTCAACACTTGACTGACCGGAGGACCTACCTAGGGTACAGTGCCTGAACACGATTTCTGTCTTTCTACTAGGGCCCTCTCTTTTGGAATTTCATCCACAGAACCAAGAACTGATGGAATTGTTGATGCCACCGCACTGAGAAAGAAGAGTGGAATGAATGATTTGAAAAAGAGAGATGGGTCTAGCCAAGGATTGAGTCCTTTTCTTTTGGATCTGCTACTCGACCCGTATTGTGTTCCAAGTTTGCCTAGCATTTCCATCGATAGCTTATACCTGTGGACTTTGAAGCCAATTGCCATCCTCTAGCATCTCGTTTTCGATTTCTGATTCATATGCATCTCAAGACTGACCAAGCAAGGGTTAACATTGTGTAGTCGGAATAAAGTTGCCAGTAACCTTTAGCTAATAGCTAACCTAAGAACAGAGGCAGTAAAGTAGAGCAAGCGAAGGGGGAATAAGGAAATCCAATTTCGGTATGCTTTGTAAATTCGAGAATTCTGTGCCACAGGGCATGATCAATCGCTTAGTTTTCGATTTTACTCGTAAGGAGAAGCTTAACCTTATATCAACGCAAGAGGCACAGGGACAGGTACAGAAGGAACAAACACAGAAGAAAGCTTCTAAACAAAGGCATTCTTTTGTTAAGAAATTCCTCCCGCTTACATTAAACCATGCTGAAAGGCGAGAGGATGTCAATACAGACGAGATCATTTGAAGGCTTTTGGGGTCTATTTGTATGTCATTGTATATGTTAGTGTATATTAGTGTATCATCATTGTGTTTTGTTAAGTATTATTGTATAAGGGTAGTTAAGGATAGTTATGTCTTTTGTTCCTTTAGTCTTTTATTATAAGTATGTGTAACCCTAATAGGTTTATGAGTGTGAATAATATACAGTTCTCTTCCTTTTCTTTCTTTTATGCAAATCTAACATGGTATCAGAGCATCATCTTCCTTCTTGAAGATTCGTTTCTTTTTCTTGTTTCTTTCGTTCTTCCTTGTACACAGAAAAAATCAGAAAAAAAAAAAAAAAAAAAAAACCGAAAAAAAAAAAAAAAAAAAAAAAGACCCAAATTTGAAAAGATAACAACATCATCGTTTGGTGCAAGCCTTTCAGGGATGTCCATCTGCATGACTGTCAACAGGACTATGTAAGGTTTACGACAGTTGGACTACAAAGTGTTGAACACTAGTACCTCGAAGCAACTCCTGAAACGATGCCTGAGTGGGATAGACTAAAGACATTGACTGAGGCGTGTTATTTCCCTGCAATAGTGCTAAATTTATTGAAATATTGATACAATGTTTACAACCCTTTCAATGTAAAGTATGTAAGCAATTATAACTCACATCATATGTAGGATACATGACATGATGAACACTTGTACAACCCATGGCAAAGGGAGATTGAGATTGAGATTCATGTCGAGATTGAGAAATATAGACACCATAGCATGACCTATAGTAAATATTACCAGTCCAACAAGATTAATACAAGGTTGCACACAATAGTAAATATTTGTAGACACCCTATTTTTGACCAACCTTAAGACTCAGACGTCATTGATTGAGTGCTCGGTGATGATCTATGTTGTGCTCGTTCTGAGGTCTCGGAGTTTCGGCTGAGAGCCTTACCCCCGGACCTCGGGACCCTTTTATGCTTTGCCTCGGTTTGCGGGTCAGGTCTTGCTTTCTCTTCCCGAAGGGAAGGAGAGGTCTCGTAGACCATCTCTCAGTGGCCGTAGGCTACTTTTCATGGTCGTAGGCTACTTTTCCCGTTCGGAGACCAGTTTTCGATTTTCGGAGCCGTCGACCGTGCACCTCGATTCGGGACCGCTTAACTTTCTCCGTTTGGCACGGTTTTTGGAACACATCTTGCCTCCTCTCTCTAGAGGGATACTGTGGCCCGGGAGACCACCTTTGTGGTCGCACGCCACTTTCGTTGCTTAACAGCCTGCTTTCGGGGCACCCAGCTGCGCATTTTGACCCCCGAACCCTTGTTTTGCATCCGTCTTGGTTCATTTTTGGCATGGACCTTGTTTTCATTGTTTGGGAGGTGGTACAAGGGTGGGAGACCACCTTTTCTCCTTTGAGACCACTTTTCTCCCGCCAGCCAGTTTTCTTGTCAGGAAGCTGGTCTTCTTGGTCTTTGAGCCACATATACTAGTCTCCCACCATACCACTAGCTTGCATTCAGTTGGGAGACCATCAAATGGGCTGGCCGACCAACTTTTTTTGGGTTGAACCTTTTCAACTGGTCAGCCGACCAAGGGAGGTGGTCGGCCGACCACCTGAACTGGTCGGCCTGCCTCCCTCAGTCTTTGTCTCTGTGAGTGTGTGCCAGCTATGCCAGCTGGAAGGCACAGACTATATCCTTCATACACGTGTATGGAGGATCTTGAGCCTTGGTTTTTAGCTTCTTGAAGAAGCTTTGGCATTGTATCTCTATAAGAGAGAGCCTTCATCTCCTTATACCAGGTTCAGAAATTGGTTTAAGGCCCCAATACATATCTCTATCTATATCCCGGGATTTTTCCCGGGACGTTTGGGAACGTCTACAGTTTCTGGCGACTCTGCTGGGGATTTAGAGAACTTGACTCGAACTCATGATATCTTGTTTTGACTACACTTATGTGTCTCTTTGCATTGCATTTGCATTGGTGTGCCTAGGACACCGTGTTTGCCCCAACCGATCCTTCCCCCCCTTAATAGGCCGTTTATTGAAACTGGAATTCAATAAGTTAAGTATAGTACGCAAGGAAGGACCTATCTGAAAGGAAGGTAACGGCTGGCACATAGGGACATCGGTTTAAGCTCCCTCAATGGGTAGCTCATCTCATTGGCTAGCTAGCTCATATGGAATAGGTCTCTGGCTTGCTCCTGTCCGCTCTTTGGTTATCTATCGGAAAGGGGCGTAATCTTTCCTTTCTGTCCACAAACAAATGATTTCTATTTATTACCGCGAATCTCTGTAACTATGGCAAACGGTCAAAGCGTTCTGATAAGGGAAGAAAATACTGTAGCAGAGGAAAGCTTGGCCTCAGTGTGTCCTACTTGTGTCGTCTTTTAAGCCTGCTATGCATCCTTGTTCTATCTACCGTTCTTGACAATCCATTTCTGGTATGCCCACTGCTCTATCCGTCGTGTGAGGCAGTCGAGGCTCTGCAAGACCTCATCGCTACTGGAGAAAGGAAGTGAAAGCAGCGAACTGATCTCATCCCATCTCACCCTTGAAGGGAATACCTAGCTAGAGTAGGACTTTTATTTTGCAATACTTAATAAGGTCCAAATCCAGTGTAGAGGCAGAATACTAGGCTATGTCTGCAGCCACTAGTGAAGTGGTTTGGTTATGCAGGTTTCTATATGATCTTGGGGTTTATCTCACGGCTGCAATGCCTCTTCATTGTGACAATAACGGCGTTATTCAGATTGCAACCAACCTTGTTGTTAATGAGTGTACCAATAATAAACTTAGTGGCTTTACCCTTATATAAAAAAAAGGGCGCTTTACTCGCGAGAAGTGCTTGGATTAAAAGACAGGCCTTTATTTCACCTTAAATAAGTAAGGCCTTCAGATTGCAGATTTGTTTACCAAGTCTCACACTCGTGCTCGGCATGAATTCTTGGTGGGCAAACTCTCGCTTCTTGACCTCTCATTTGTTCGAGTTTAAAGGGGAGTGTAATATCATGTATTATTAACAAGTTGTATTACGACTATTTCTGTCCTTTGCTTTCTTCTTGATTTGTATATGCCTGGGAAGTCAGATTTAATTTCATTGTCTTTAGTTTTACTTATAGAGCTTAAGCCCCTCTTTTCTAGTTAATGATAATGCTTATTCTCCCAAAACCTTTCTCTTAAAGCTATACTATCAGAGACGACATAAGATGGAGTGATGATTACGGCGCATGAATTAGATCGGCGTGAATTTGACACTTCATGCATCCCTTGACGAATTTATTACAATCTTGATCCGCCATATCCTTATCGAATGATCTTTTTAGCGAGCAGTTGGCTGTTGACATGTCCTCCGCACACGTATAAGCGCCCTGTAGCTTTCTTCGCTTCCTTTGATCAAAGATATTTTGAGTCTAAGTCGACCAATAAGCCCTTCATTATTATTAGTAAGATGGGGCGCCCCTAGAGGCATTAAAGAATCTTTTTTTCATGGTAAACCCAATCAAAAGGGAAAGGCCCTACTTATGATGGGGGGAGTCGATCAAGGCAAGAGGTTGGATTCAATTCTTAGTCTTCTATCCCTGCTCTTTTCCCGGGTTGGTAGAAAATTCCTCAACTATTGGGTAAACATAGATCCTAGAGAGTGAGTTTAAGCAGCATCACTAGAAGAATGAGTTGATGCGATTTTTGGCTTCCGTATTTGTTTTGGTTTATCAAAAGAAAAGGTTTTTAGATATCCACCCAGGTTTTCAAATATCTGGTCCAACCTGGAACTTTAGGACGGAAAAAAAAGGTCAAAATGGTCCTATTGATTGACCATAGCTGCGAACTCCCACACCCTTAGCCAGTACCAGTGACTAGTCTTCGGGTTACGAGGTATATAGGGCAAGAGCCTGCTAAGGTAAGCCTTAAGCCTACCCGTGTTGAGCCTCATGCATGTACTAAACCTAGGCATAGCCCGCTAAGGAACCCAGTAAATTGCACTACACTCAGTATGCACTTATTTCCAGGATCGCTTGATTCAGCATACAACAGTGCAACATCGGACGTTAATCAGGAAGCATACAGCAGCAAGCACACATCTTTGCAGTCCTTTCCTTATTATTCTATTAAGCCAGTGTCAGCCTTTAGGGTACATCCTACCCTAATCTTGAGTGTTGAACCATAGGTTCGGCAGAAGAGGAATCCTTCTTAGACTTAGTTCGCCATCAATTTGCAAACCGCAGGTGGGTGCGAACTACTAGAGGCTCGTCCAGGAGGTTAGTCAAAATAGAGAACCTAGAACGTCTTAGTGAATCAGACCCAAAGATCATGGCCAACAACGCCAGTCACCGAGGCACCAGGAACCCTCTCTATGATGAGGACAATGAAGAGTCCACTGGCTTTAACCACGAGCTGAACCCTACAGCCCCAATAAATCAGCAACTTTCTAACAAGGCAGTTAGCCGTCAACTAGTTGAGATTGCCCAGATGCTAGCACAATTGACCTTACAGGTAGCCATCGAAAAGACCCTGGCTGCACGTGCTACTCAAAGAACAAACCCACCATCTACTACCCCGACTCAGGGGACACAGATCCACAACTACAAAGCCAACCAAGAGTAGCAGATGTTATACCTTTATGACCCAGTACCTTCTCCAGTTCAGAATCAGCCCACAGTTCCTGAACCTATAGATCACTACGAGGAAGAGATCCGAAGAAAGCCTCCTATAGTACCAGTAGTGTCCTTGGCTCCCACTCCCATGAATCAGATAGTGCCATACGTCCCACCACAGTCGTCCGATCCTCTGATGGAGAAGACCAGTCGCCTTGAACAGGCAGTTAATAAGTTGAGTGGGGACAAGCATGATATTGTAGATCTTGAGAATCTCTCCCTATACCCCAAAGTCAAGCTTCCGTACGGTTTTAAGTGGCTAGAGATAGATAAGTATAACAGAACCAAATGCATAACAAAATAGGGTAAAAAGAGGCTTACCTCGGAGCTTAAAAAGGCAGGATGTATGTCGGAACTCTACAGCCCATGGGAATCGACAATGAGCTACTTGTCCAACTATTCCAGCGCAGTTTGACCGAACCCGCACTGACTTGGTTGATGAACACTGACCCAAATAACATTCAAACATGGCTAGCTCTGGCTAACGCCTTTGTGACGCACTATGCATACAATACAGATACTCAGTTATCAAGGCGTAAGCTAGAACTCGTTAAGCAAGGAAAAGGGAGGGGGAACCAAAACATCGGTGTTTGGCATCTGTATATGGTATATAAGAATTCCCCTCATTTTCTAGAGTGCCAATGATAGGAGGTACCGGTTTCGGCAAAGGTGTACGGAAGAAAACAGAATAACACCTTCGCTAGTTTGATCTCTTGAATTAAGGTTTCCAATTGGATTGGTTACAAGTCTACCATACTCTACCATACTGTATCGAAAAGAATGCATGTTCATCCGGACATTGAGAATGAAGGAAATTCTTTCCTAATCTGGTGTCAACACTTGACTGACTGGAGGACCTACCTAGGGTACAGTGCCTGAACACGATTTCTGTCTTTCTACTAGGGCCCTCTCTTTTGGAATTTCATCCACAGAACCAAGAACTGATGGAATTGTTGATGCCACCGCACTGAGAAAGAAGAGTGGAATGAATGATTTGAAAAAGAGAGATGGGTCTAGCCAAGGATTGAGTCCTTTTCTTTTGGATCTGCTACTCGACCCGTATTGTGTTCCAAGTTTGCCTAGCATTTCCATCGATAGCTTATACCTGTGGACTTTGAAGCCAATTGCCATCCTCTAGCATCTCGTTTTCGATTTCTGATTCATATGCATCTCAAGACTGACCAAGCAAGGGTTAACATTGTGTAGTCGGAATAAAGTTGCCAGTAACCTTTAGCTAATAGCTAACCTAAGAACAGAGGCAGTAAAGTAGAGCAAGCGAAGGGGGAATAAGGAAATCCAATTTCGGTATGCTTTGTAAATTCGAGAATTCTGTGCCACAGGGCATGATCAATCGCTTAGTTTTCGATTTTACTCGTAAGGAGAAGCTTAACCTTATATCAACGCAAGAGGCACAGGGACAGGTACAGGAGGAACAAACACAGAAGAAAGCTTCTAAACAAAGGCATTCTTTTGTTAAGAGATTCCTCTCGCTTACATTAAACCATGCTGAAAGGAGAGAGAATGTCAATACGGACGAGATCATTCGAAGGCTTTTGGGGTCTATTTGTATGTCATTATATAGTTCTCGCGAAAGAACTACACAAGGCAGATGGCTACCACTTTCATGTTGGCATACTTAAGTCTTCGGCACAGAGGTATTCCCTAGTTAAGAAGGTGAGGAGAGCTTTTCCTGAATAGGATGAATATGCATGTAATATTCAAATGCATCACAGAGCGTGGCCGCCTATTTTTACTTATCTCACGAAACAGGTTCCAAATCCAATCTTGGTTGGGAATCACTCGAAGGAGCAAATCCTTAATCTAGCTAAAAACTATCGGGACTATCGCATACGCAGAGCAAAACCAAAAAAAGGTTAAAATGAAATAAAAATCCTAGAATGATTGGATTGGCAGAAAACTCCGAGTGGTACGATGCTTATGATGACCCTATATTAAGAAAAGTCATGCTAAAGAAACTCACTCGCTTGAAAGAAGCTTTTCAAGATATAAAAACAAAAAAAGAGGGGAAGGGGACGATCTACCAACGCATTCTCAATTATGTAACAGACCATGGCTTTCCAAAAGAGTATGGCATTGAGGATTTACAGGAAAATACCTCCTACTCGATTGGATTGCGTGTAACCTGTGTTTCGAAAGACCTATTAAGATGAAGCAACTCTTCGTATATGGGGCCCCTAACACCCAGAAGACCCTAATTATGTATATGCTCGCCAAAGTTATTCGCATCTATTTCGCCAGTGCCAGGGCGAACGACTTCTCAGGTGCTAACAACTACTATGATCTCTAGCTATACGATGAATTTCATTAGCCAAATCAACTCACCTTATCAGCGCAACGACTACCTATGCTAACACTTTCTTAAAGGTCTTGGATGGACAAGTATGTAGACTGGATTCCAAGTATCAACAGACCTTTAGGAAACATAGGAAGGTTCCTGTCATAATGATAGCGAATGAACTCTCGGGGATTATGGAGAAGCACAGACCTTTTAGAGCTATATTCATTAGGCTACCCTTATATACCAAAATCTAGAATTTGGAAGAAAGGCAAATCATAGCAACGCTACTTGGATACATCGATAGAAGGATCCAACAATCTCTACTTGCTTATTTAAATCATACCCCAACTCATCTAAACCTAGAATATAATGATGAGCAGGCCTACCTTTTATTACATAAAGAACCCCACATGGGAAAAAGTGTTTGCTGCACGAGGAATCTTTAATACTACGAAGTCACCAAGCTCTTTGAAAGGAGCCTTGCAGAGAAATTTCCTTGGAAGCCAATCAATTTTTTTCACCTTTTGAGGAGACCGAGAATGTTCTTTTAGGGGGAAACCCCTAACAATCCACTCATCATGCCTTTTTTTTCCCCACAGAGAATATGAAGAAGTCCAACCTTTTTGGAAAAAAATAAGGAGCACAAGGTGACGCTCATCGACTTTGCTCTCATACCCCTAAAAAAGGAAGAGGCACAACCAAAAGAAGAGGGGGACTTCTTATCCTTCCAAGATCTGTTCAGGTCAGAACAGACCCAGTGTAGTAGAATGTTTTTTTTCAAGGTGGAGATATATACCTATAAAAGGGGGAATGAGAAAAGGAATTTCAATACAAAAACAATACCTCTATTAAACAAGAAACCGAGTTATGTAACTATATGCAGATATATAGAAACGCAGTATTAGGATCACGCCAACTGGCCCCTCATAACTAGGTCGAAAGATGGGGAAGAAAAACCTATATAAATCTTTAAAGCAAAACAAGATGAACAAAATCTCTCGTGGGACGAGAACACGCTAAACTCTGAATTAATAAAACACCTGGGGAAGCGAAATGATTGGAAACCCGAAGAAACTAGAGGCTGGGAGAATAAACTGTACAAAATCTCTTTAGTATGAAGTAAAGAGGACCTCAAATTAACATAAACTGCTCCCAGCCCTGCCCTACATAGACTCGAGAAATTTAATCAGGACACCGGAGTTTATCGCAAGCCAAAAACGAGAAAGATTCACCTTGAACTTTCCTACAGACAGGGGAATTGCTTTCAATGGACTTGCTACGTTTATGCTGCTTCACGAAGTTCATCTTTCCACACTTTCTTTCATTCGTTTCGATCAATTCCACATCGCTATGCTTAATATATACCCCTCTCACAGCGCTCGTCAAACTCGCTCCGGACTACGTCGTTGAGAAGAGAGACTAATTGCGCCGTCGATTATTTAGAACTTTGAAATATAGATCTCACTATATAGCAGTTGAAGTTATTAGAGCAAGAGTGAAAAAAAGGGCCACACCCCGCCTTAGGAAACTAAAAGGTGGGGTTAAAAGCCGGGCACTCGCCCCAGAGCATTCAACTGTAAGGCGAGAGAATAAATCGTCGGTTGGGTTTGTCAAATCGATTAGCGACTGAGGTTTCTCCCTTTGATCTAGTTCGCGTATGGAACCTGTTTCGATGCCACCAATTGATAATAGTTGAGTCCCAAGGGATCGACAAGTCCGTGGATTTGCTTTACTTCTTATGCCCTGAATTCTTGTTTTTTGAGTCAATCAATCAAGAGACCGAATGCTTACGGTCTTTTTGGCTTGATCAAGTCTCGGCTCAAGCTGCCGATGGGCATCCCAAAAGCAAGGAGTTTGTGTCTGTTCCTGTGGATAGCATATTCATAGGTAAAGTAAAGAAATCGTTGGAAATCAAAGTCTTCATCCTCTGCATGGCAAGGTGAGAGGTAGGGCTTAACGGTTTCGTCGAAGCAAAGTGCCAAAAAGGGTTCGTGAGTTATTCTAGGCGAGTAGCTCTTCCTTCAAGGCTACTGGGAGGAGATCTCGCTCTCAATTCCTCTAGTCTAGGCTCGCCCTTTCCTCCGTCTCTTCCTCTTTCTTCTGTGCTCTGAGCGCTTCCCCAATCCGAGTTTATGGCACTACCTCACGATAACAAGAAGGTGAGGCGGCTAGGACGCAACTCTAATCTAAGGACCTCATTTCCCTTCTTCCCTTAGGTGATTCTCTAGCGGCAGATAATTATTGGCCGGTACCCTCTCTGCCTATAGGGTTACTTAGGAAAAGCTAGGGTTTATGTCCCTTGTTGCACACTTAATAAAATCAATCAAGAACAACGACAGATAAATGCAAAAATAAAATTTTAATTATTGGTCGGTCTTATGAGAAGGATAGGCTGGCGCCCAAGCAAGAGAGGTAGAAGCTCCTTTCTCTAGACTTTCTACACTTATTTGGGTACGTAGGATAGCGAATCCAACAAAGCCAAATGTGCTTTCAAATCAAAGTGTCAAGGAAGCGGGAAGGCTAGCTAGACGGCTACGATTATGAGAGGAAGTGTGCTTAAATTCGAGGTTTACTAATATGAAATCGACGTTCTCAAGGCCAATCAAGTGATCTAAATGATCGTTGAAATGCCAAGAATGAGGTTTTTGGCTATAGAAAGATGGCCTTCAATTCAATGTTTCGAGTGAGGCCTTTATGATCTGATCAACAATTCCATTTGGTTTTGTTCTTCAGATCGGATAATCAAACCTGGAAGGGCAGCGCACCTCTTCCCTTCCATGGTTGTGAACCGTTGGCTCATGCAAGACTTGAATCCAATGAAGAAAATGCGGGTTCTAGAGGCCCAGATAAGGCATGTGATTCAAGCTCGTAAGGTGGTGGTAACCATCAAGCATCAGAGAGAGATCAATTAGTAAAGAACATGGCCTTAAATTGCATCTTGATCAAAGAGCCCAAAGGTGGAAGTTGAGGATAAGAATGTAAAGGACTTGAATTACCTCAACAAAAGGTTTGGGTAGAAAGCTCGAAAAGCACATAAAACAACACATAATGTTCAAATAATGTGCAGCAAGATGTGCTGCTACTCGATCTCACTATCTGCCGGAAGGCAGACGATTCAAAGGATAAAAAAAGAGAAACTAGGCGATCCCCTTATAACAACCTAGATGATTGCCTGCCAATTGCGTCTGATCAACGAGAGTGAGGATGCTATCTGCCGATCCCACTAGTAGCCCTTTTTCTCCTCCGATCCTAGCCTATTCGCCTCATCTGCAAGGGGCTTCTTCCTCTTTCACCCTTTATTCTTTCGTTTCGAATTCGTCCTTCCGTTGGATTGAGTGAGACATAAAGACATGATCTTGCAATGGAGGAATGCCAATTATTAGGCCATTTTCCTTTATCATTTGACATGATATTCCATCACCCCCTCTTATCATCATAATGACATGCCAAAAAATGTAGAAAAATGGGAAAATCAACTAAAGACCTCTAAACATAGGAAGCTCGCCTTCACGTCTACACCCTTAGCCAAGTCATCATTCCTTCGACTCTAACTACTGCAGGAAAGATTCTACCCCCCTCTCATGAATCAATTTGATGGATCGTACCTTCCTCTTTTGGAAGTTGGAACTCCCTCCAACCGGTGACTCTAGTTTACCATTATGATTATTTCTCGTTATTTCCTAGTGATTAGCTACTACTTTACCCTCTAATTAGTATGCTAAGGTTGTTTCTGAGCTATTTCTTAAGTGTGGGACTTCATTCTGGCACTACGTCCTAACCCAATATAGCTTACTCTTCGCCTAAGAGCACGGACCATAGAAACAACTACCAAAATTTAAACTAATCGTTCTGAGAAGAAGCTTTAACTTGAACATTGCCAAATAGGTAGCCCCCACACGAAATAGAACTTGGATTTCGTTCTTCGAACTTACCGGCATTAACCAACTTAGATAGTCATTCCTTCTTTGACATTACGTGTACTTCTTGAAAGACGATAAAAGGGCAAGCTATAATGGACCTACTCTACTGGCCGAGTACCCGGTCGAGTCCTCGACTGACCTATTTTGGTAGAGCTGTTCAACTAAAAGTGGGGTTAATAAATCCAAAATAAAGGAAAAGAGAGATGGAGGGATGCCCCCCTTTAGATAGGGCTTCTTTCTCCGAGGGAGCTACTTTGTTCCAGAGAAAAAGCTACCTACTTCTTACAGGCTTAAAGGCCCTCACTAGCTTGGTTGTACAAGAAGGGGGCTACTACGCTTACCGCGCACTTGCATTACCACCTGAGCTTCGCTACCACTTTTTGGGATGACTAGACAGATGTGTTTTTTGAAGATAGCTTGTGCAGACCGCTTACTGACTCGGTAGCTCTCCCTTCCTTAGATACCTTCAGTGACTCTGTCTTTACCGCATAAGAAATGAATGCCTGAGGCATTTATTTACTACACGCAAGCTACAAGCGTTAACAACGGTTTTGTTTAACCCTCTCTATTCTATTGTTACGAGCAAATAAGATTGCAAGGAATAGTAAATTCATCAAACCACTCTGCCCTTTACTCCCTCTGATCAGCTGGACCTATATTAGCCCAAGAACTCCAGGTATCTTTTCCCCTTTTTCCATTTGCTTGTGGAAGGGCTACTCTTAAAAGGATGACTTTAAAGGTCTATTCTAGAAAATAGCCCTCGACCCCCCGTAACGTAACTAACCGTTTTATCTACGACCTACCAAGCACTAAGCCTTGAACTGAAAGGATAGATTCTATTCTCCGAGAGCGCATTATCTTTTTCTTCCACTTGACTTGAAAAAGGGTTTTTTCTACTCGTTCACTAAGCGAATCACTTGACTAACGGTAACGGGCTCCACTAACTGACTTCACTTTTGAGCGTACCCAACTAGCCTTTTTCCTGAAAGAGATAGATGGAACTAAACCTGTAACGTCTTTCTCTGGTCCTTGCTCTGATCGACTTGCCTGGAGTCTCGGTTCCTTTCCTTGAACCGTCGGAAGCGCTGATCTCAATAGATCTCCATCTGCACAGCCAAAAGCTTGCTTTAAGGAACCTGGGAAAAAAGAGTTTCCTCATGAAACTAGCTACTGTAACTGCACTCCCAGTTTAGTCTTTCTGATCTCCTTCCTCGTAAGCTACGTTGGCCTGTTCCTCGAGTGTGGTATTCAGATCTGTCTCCTGGCTCTAGTTTAAGGTCCGTTTAGTACTTGGACGATGGGGCAGGCTCTTTCTATGCTTCCCTGTATTTTTTGAACCATTACTATTGCCCATACTTTGGAGGACCAGTGCTCAACTCATGCTTAAAAGTGGTTCTCCGCATGTACTCTATGACAAAGAGGTTAGGCACCGAATTGGATGGGGGCAAGGAGTGCAAAGAGGCATACTGGCTTCATAGAAAGCTAGCGAAGGTACAGAAAAGACCCAGGTAGAATAAAGGAGGTTTATCCGAAGAATCCGCCCAACCTTTGCAAGTTCAGGTGAAAGAGAGGAAGCAACTATAGCCAAGTAATCTCTTTTAGCCGAAGTGTAAGGATCTGAAAGAGAGCTCGTTTCCTCCGTCGATCTAGTTTCATCATAAGCTGTGGATCTCAGTGTGTGTAATTAGTTGAAACATTATAATTTAGTAGGAGTATATAAACAAAGTTGAGAAAAATAATATAAGAATTGAGATTATTTTCAATCACATGGCATTGACTTCTTCATATGATATTATGCCCATTCATTATGCCTTGTGGAGGGAAACAAATTCATGCCTAACTCAATCATAATAAAGGCCCAAGTAAACCTTATAAAAGCCCAAGCAAAATGTGGCCCAAAGTAAATGAGAGGCCAACCAGATCTATAGCATATCTAAGAAGAGCATGATGCGGTTCAAAACTCATCAATTGACATAATGGCAGTCGTTCGATCAATATGAATCCAACTGCCGAGGGCTAAAGCAAGTTGCCCACCACCAAAATAACCATTGACAGAGGAAGGACCATCTGATCAACAAGGATCTAACGATCATCTTTTAATACAACTTGACCACTTCATTTGACAGAAGGCCAATCATTTGATAAGCAGAGATCCAATAGTCTGCAACAATCGCAATGTAGCCACTACTGAAGTGATTCCTAACAAGAAACTGATCGTCCGATCAAAAGGAAATCAACTATTTACAACAACATGACACCAGTTATAAAAGGGAGTCGGGTGAACAGATAAGGACAGACGGTAACCCAGAAATACACATAAAATATATTTCACTTATCTATTATGAGAATATTCGATCAAATCATTAACTTGATCATTAGAGGGACCTCTCGACCTAACCAGGTCAGGGGTGATCACTGACCTTAGTTTCTATTGCAGATAAAGGAGTGGTGCATCATCTTGTTAATCTCGTGTGGAGACAAATTCACCGTCCACATACCCCTATCCTATGTCTTTTTTCTTTTATTTTATCTTCATTTTTTTTTTTGTGTGTGTGGAAAGGCATATACCTTGAATTAAGAGTCACATAAAGCACACCTAATCACTAACAATGAATCATTTTTAAGATAAATATCCTTGATATCTCTCACATTAACGCCTGTACCCACTGTTTCTTTTGTGAAAATGGCACCATTGAATTTATAAATTCTCATTGCTAGAGATTCCCATTTACACTGATTTGGTTGCACAATCGATTTGTCCACACGAGCATTATCACTACAATATTCATCCAAGTAACGCCCCAACAAAATCAGCCACCTCTTGAGCATCGTTGCCATTACTACGAAATGATTCCTCGTTCCTATTCACCTAAATACACCAAGCAATGGTAGTCAACAATTCAAGATATTCTTGTCCAAAATCATCATGAAATCGATAAACCATTGGCAAACATCTCCTTTACCAAGCATCATATTCCATTCATTGAATCCACATGCCCTTCAATCTTCAATTGCAAAATCACAATCCTGTAAACAATGAATGTCTGTTTCTAGAAAAAGGTCGTACAAAGGACATATTGCCACTGTTAAGATTTGGCGTTTACACAAATTAGATCCCACCAACCGTACACTTAAGCAAGCATTACAAACAAAATATTTGATTTTTTGGGCACATTCATAGCCCACTTCGAGCTCCAAAAATGATGCATTTTCCTTGGTTCTAACGATGATCCTTTTGAGCATTCCAACCCTATGGCTACATGGCATGTCAATCTCACAATAAAACCCCATACTTAGTAAAATGCCAAAATCATCTATCGTCACAATTGCTCGGGCCTAAAGAAATGCTCTTAATCTTTTCCACATCATAAGGCTAAAATTACTAATCAATTACATTTTCTTTCGACAAACCTATAGATTGGTCAATAAGGCAACCCATCTTTGCCTTTTCCAAACCAAGGACAATAGGGCTCTAAACTTCAAACAAATAATGAGATGATGTAAGCATTGTTACCATTTCCTTGTGGTCCATCTAAGCCCCGTGCATAAAAATTCCTTTCCTTCCAAGATGCATCTCCAAGTATAAGATGGGTGGCACCCAATTCGGGCATCTAAAAAAGAGCTACCTGGAAAGTAACGAGCCTTGAGTATTCTCACTACTAGAGAATTTTGATTGGTAGGAAATCTCCACCATTAATGGAAATTTTCCTATCCATATCCTTTGTTGATCCCCCTATATTCAAATCCTTTGTTGATCCCTTTATTTTCCAACATTTTAGCAAAACTGGCACACATATTACAACCATCCAAACTCCCTATTATAAAAATGGAAATTTTAAATCTATTAAAATCATAATAAGCATATATAAATTACTTAGTAAATTTGTAAATTATGAAAGATGAAAAATAAAAATAAAAATATAATAAAATAATCAACAGAGCCATATGAAAAATACCATTCTGAAGAGTAGATCTCACCCATGACTTGGTGTCATGGGTTTTTTGCAATCTACCTTTTAAGATTTGCACACTACAAGAAATAACACATTCGGCGACTAATTTTGCCGACTAAACAAAATTTAGTCACCAAAGGTACACGCATTAGCTACTAAAAATTTTTTTGTCGCCAACGATACACACATTAACTACTAAACAATATTTGATCACCAAAGGTACATGCATTAGCTACTAAAATTGTTTGGTCAGAAAAAGTCCACTATTTAGCTACTAAAAAAAATTTAGTTGGTATTTTCTTTACTTTTGGCGACTAATTACGTGTTAGTCATTAAAAATATCATTTTGGGCAACTAAAAATTAAGTTGGTCGCTAATTGCACAATCTTTAGATATTATAAATTTATTTTATTGGTATGTATTTCATTTTTGGCTACCAATTGTGTGTTAGTTGTGGAAAATAAACTTTTGGGAGACTAAAAAATATTTTGGTTGCTAAATGTCCAATTTTTAGATATCATAAATTCATTTTTGGCTACTAATTATGTTTTAATTGTGTAAAATAAGGTTTTGGGTGTCTAAATATTATTTTGGTTGCTAAATCTGCAATCTTTAGCTACGAAAACAATTTAGTCAGTATTTATTTCACTTTTATTGACTATAATTTAGTAGCCAAACGTGATGAAAATTTTTGGAGGGAATATTAAAATTTTCGTGTTATTCCTAAAAACATTAGCGACGAAAATTTTGTTTGGTCGGGAAAAAAATGGGTTTTGTTTTATTTTTATTGCAATACAATACAAGTCCATTACCCTCCATCTCTCGCTCCCGCCTTTGTCACTGCTCTATCTCTATCGCCATCACCGCAAAGGTTATCGGATCATCACTTTGTCTCCTTCCTAGGTATGTCCTCTCTCTCTCTCTCTCTCTCTGTGTATCTCCCTCTCGATTTCTGTCTCATTCTTACAGAGGAGTCTCGATTTCCCTTTCTCTCTCTCTCTCTCTCTCTCTCTCTCTCTTTGTTTACACACACACATATACATACATGCATATATATACACACACACAAATCATATATATACTACCTTGATCCCATATATAATCGATTATACACTGGTATACTCACACCTCTGTGACTGCTTCTCACTCACATCTCTGCCATCTTCTCTATAGCTTTGTCTCTATCGCCATCACCGCAAGGGTTGCTAGATCATCGCTTTGTCTCCCTCCCAGGTATGTCCTATATTTAGCATCTCTCTCTCTATATGTTACTCCTTCTCGATTTCTCTGTCTACTTCTTACTGTCTCCTTCTCGATTTCCCTCTCTCTTTCTCTCTGTCTCTGTTTACACACGCACATACACACACACACACACATATATATATATATACACAGAAATCATATAGGAAAATGCTGAAAATTAGGGCAATGTTATTGAAATGTGATTGAAATTAAAAATTAGGGCAATGTTATTGAATTTGGGTGTACAAATTATGGAAATGCTAAAATTAGGGCAATCATTTACCATATGCTATAAAAGAAAATCTAAAAATAATAACAATAATAATAACAAAATTAAGCTTCTATCAGTCTGAGAACTGGTAAATAATAGGCTAAAAAAGTGTGTGTGTGACTATATTTGTTCGTGTGTGACTGTATCTATGTTTTTATGTGTATATATAAATTGATCTGTCTATTAATCATGTTATGATCTGTCTAAGAGATGGTTGGGTAATAAAACCATGAAACTTATTTGTCTGTTGCAACAATGCAAGGCTTTCAACTTATGAGATATTAGCTCGATTGATTATTTCAAACAATTGCATTTTTTGTTTCCAACTGGAAAACTGAAGTGAGCTGAAATATTTGGGCCATATGGTGATATGTAATTTTTTATCAGAGTTTATGTCAACGTGTTTAGTGCAACTCACTACTTGAGCTTATGAGCAAACGACAAACTAATTATTGTGAATGAAACTTGTATTTACAATGAAAAAACTCGAATTTAAACATGTAAAGAGAGCACTTCACAATAACTTTGGCCTTAGTTATTGTGAAATTGAGAGGGGCTAATTTTGGATTTATGCTTTTAGATTAATTGTTTATGTGAATTTGAGTGGTGTTTCCCATGGCAAAAAAAATGAAACAGTAAAAATAAAAATTGACCCCAAAAAAAAAAAAAAAACAGTAAAAACAAAAATTGACCCCAAAAAAAAAAAGTGAAAGAAGAGGACAGAGAAGACAAGAGACATTAGAAGTTTGATTAGGTCAGCAAGGTGGTCCAATTATATTTGTGAAGAGAAAACATGTCATGCACATACACTGTTAAGAGCATGAAAGGAATTTGATTCTTTTGATATATCATTCTATTATTGACCATATGGTTTCACTAGTAGTAGTGCTCTACTAGTTATGCTGTCTAGTGGTCCAAAATTAGGGGTCATTTCTTAAATTAATTTCCATAATTACTCAGCTCATGGTACAAATCGTTTCATTTGGTCCCACCCTAAAAGAGATTTATGTGACAAGCCAAACAATGAATGAAAAAACAACATAATCTATCTCAACACAACTTGAAACGCATGTTCTCATTTGTTCCTCGGTTAATCTTTGCTTGAGTTGTAGGTGACAAAAAATGGACAAGAGTTGGATGACGATAAATAATAGGTTGACAAGTAAAGAGTATCAAGAAGGGGTGAAGTCATTCCTTCACTTTGCTACAGCAAATTTAGGCGTAGAGAATGAAATTAGGTGTCCGTGTGTCGATTGCATTAATGGCACAAAATGTAGCAGACAAGTTGTGTGGATACTTGATCCGAAGAGGAATGGCATCTTCGTATATAACTTGGGTGCACCACGAGGAACATGTCCCCGTGTCTCATCCTAGTGTATCAAATGACCAATGTGGAGGTAGTGGCAAATGTATGATAGATATCGATGATCCACTCATGGGTGAATTGCCTATTATGTTGGAAGAAATTTACATGAGTGGTCTTATAGATGATCATACCGACGAGGAACCTAATGGTTTAGAGAGGGAGGATTTGCATAAGTTCATTAGGTTATTCGAAGATGCATAATGCAAAGTTTACCTGACATGTGAAAAGTTCTTTGTGTTATCATTCGTCATTAAGATGCTTCATGTGAAGGTGTACAACAAATGGAGCAACAAGTCACTCGATATGGTTATGCAGGTATTCAAGGACATTCTACTAGAATGTGATCAAACTGTTCCATGGACACTCTATGATGCTAAGAAGTTCTTACGTGACTTGGGTTTGGGATATGAAACCATTCATTCGTGTAAGAAAGATTGTGAACTATTTTGGAAGAAGAGTGTAAATTTGAAAAAAATGCCCTACATGTAACGAGCCTAGATACAAGTTAAATGATGATGGTGGTAAAAAGATTCCACACAAGGTATTGCGGTACTTTCCTTTGACACAAAGATTGAAAAGACTGTATGTGTCCAAAAAAAAAAAAACAACCACATGTAGACACCCCATTTCTGACCGTCCTCAAGACTTGAATATGCTTGCAGGTACATCCGATGACAAGTTTGATTACTCGTCGAGTACTCCAATTTTGCGGTGGAATGTCACAGGTTTGAGCTTTCCAAACCCTATATCATTTCTGCTCCATTTTTGGACCAAGTGTTGTTCCTTTCAGTATGATTCTTGTGGTACACTGCTGACTTTTTTTTGGTATTGTCGGCCATCAATTTAGCTTGCCGGCCATTGATGAGTCTGCCGGCCATCAATGAGGCACTGCCGGTGACCACTGATGGCCGGCTGGCCGGATAAAGGCTAGTTTCAAGCTTGTTAAGCAAGCTTTTGCTTGCATTGCTTATATGAAGGGAGGCCCCTCTCCCTCTCCTGAGGTTCAGAGAAACTGAGAGACAAATTATCTCTCTCTCTCTCTAGAATTCTCATACTCTATCTCTATATTGTGCTCAATAGTGCCTTAAAGTGTGTTTTCTTCACATTTTTGCAAAGGAACACCTAGTCAAACACCACTACCTTGGAGCTGAGGTTCTTGAAGGTTTGTTTGGAACTCAAAAGGTTGGTTTTGGCTCAGAGGAAGACCTGCCTTGCTGCTGTTCTTCAAGGGTGAGTATATTCCCCTTTTAAGCTTATTTTTGCATACCATCTTAGCCACCTTTGCATGTTGTTTTGGGCCTAGTTGTCAACTACAAAAAGCTCTGATTTTAAGTGTTATAAATGTTGGTTTGAGTCCTTGTTGGAGTTAGGGGCGGTCTACCCTCTTTCTTTGCTTATTTGTTAAGCTTTTAAGCCATCCTTTGAAGCTTTTGTAATAGCCTTTGCATGGCCTTTCTACCACTGAAACTTAGAGGAATTTCAGTGGTGGAAAGGTGGTTTTGAGGTCCAAAATGGGAGGGGGTGGCCCCTCTCCTCTTGTCTTGCTTGCTTGTGTTGTTGGCCTATCAAATGAGCATATGTTTTTACACTTTTGTGACTTAGTTCAAACATGTTTTTGGCTTTGTTTTGACATGTGTTAACTCTATTTTTAGGTGTTTGGTACTTGTAGTGCAATCATGCTTGTTGGCCTAACATGCTTCATGCTTTAGTTCATCATTCTAGCATGTACTAGCTTTGCTCCAGCACATTTTTGCCACTGATTTAACATGCTTGAGGTCTGTTTTAAGTGGTCTTGGTCATATATGCTTAGCTTTGTATAGCTATGGTGTAGTTGGGCTTCGCTAGCCTTGTGCTTTAGGTCTTCTAGCATGCCTTATTTGTGATGTTTATGTGATATGGCGCCATTTAACACATAATTTCAGAGCATATAGCCTTGTTATACTCTCATGTTTATCACTCTTTAATTGTGTTTGAGAGTTGAGCATTATGCCTTGTTTGTGAGCCAATGCATGAACATCATTCTCTTACCTTTCATGTTATCATTTTAGATCATCTTGGCCACTGTTGTGGCATGCATGAGATCCGTTTAGGGCTGGTTTAGTCCATTGAGCATTGTATTGCATGTCTCTAGTGTTGTGTCCTTCACTAGTTTCATCATTTTAGTCCCTTAACATGTTATGCATGCGTTGTTTACATGATTAGAGTCTTGTGTTTCATGCCAAGCATAGCATGTTGTTTGCATTGCATGGTGTTCAATCAGATGTCATATTGAACACAAGGTGAATTGGTCCATTTCATACTCAAAGTGATGAAGATGGGCCAATTCCCTTTGTCACCATTGTCGTTGATCCTCTAATGATAAGGCCGTGGTCTTAGAGTCTTGTTTGCATTGCATTTATTGAATTTGTGCAAGATTGGATCTTTGGCCATCATGCATTGCATGCTTGATTGATGGTTTTGGATCCAATAGTGCCTTTTCCTTGATGTTTTGAAATGATATGGAGTGGCACAGTACACACATGCCCTAGGGGAGACCCTCTATTTCCCCTGTTTTTGTGCTCTGTTGCAGAATGGTGTCACAACACACCATTGGCCGACCGTGCCACATTGATGGCCGGCACCCTTCCATCCTTGGCCAGCAGAGGCCCACTCTTGGCCGGCAGGGGGCCGGCAACCACCTTTCATGGCCGGCAGGCCACTGGTGCACTCTCCAGCACTATCTTGGTAAGTTTCAGCAACTAGTTCTTGAAGACACCCTACAGACAGAGCCTCAAGAGAGCAAACTGGAGAGCTTTTCAGGGCGGAAACCGAGGCATGCATATTCAAACTTCTTCAACTTGCTGGGGCAGCATAGTTTAAAGCTTTAATTATAGTTAGCTTGATTTTGTAATGTAATTAATTTATTTGTTAATTAGTTAATTGTTATAACAATTAGTAAGTAGTTTGCTAGTTATTCGATTGGTTTGTAATAATTAGTCTAATTAGTTTAATTAGATTAGTTAGCTAGCTAGCTTAATTAGCGTAGCTAGTTAGCTCTCTTTCATTCGGACCCTCCGTCGAGAGGGCACATTGTTGTAATAAGGGTGCGTATGTGTGTGCATGTCTTCCAACCCCACTTCTTTCTCCCTTTTACTTATCAGCTTTTGATGGTTAGTTTAGGGCATATTTTGATTAGCATACCTTATGCTTGCATGTTTGCATTATTCATTTGTCTTGCATGCACCGGGCTCGGCGCATCATTCAAATTGCATCGTATTTGAATACATATTTGAATACGTGTATCGAGTGTTGCATTCATATTCCATCTTAGATAGCCGAGCCTATTTAGTTGCATTATTGCATGTGTTGCATTAGGCATCTTCGACATAGCTAGGATCATGCATGATTTCTAACTAGTTTTCTGTTTTGGCTCGGAGTACACTGTAAGTGTTTACGCTTTAGCGTATTTGCATGAGTGTGAGTATTGCCATGATAGTAAAGGGCGATCCTTTGATTGGGCGAGTGGGGGTGCTCATTTTATGACTTTCCCCCCTCGTACCCAAGTTCCCAAGTCGAGGTAACTTTGGTGATGACGGACACGTGGCCTTTGGCATGAGTCAGGGTTTCCTAAATTTTCCAAAATAAAACATTTCGATGGCGACTCTGAAATCTGGGAAAACAGTCCATGTTTGATGCTTTTTTATTAAAATCGATTTTCCAAAACGATTTGCCGGATTTGGACTCTTTAGTGATTTATTAGTCTTACGTTGCACTTTGTGAGATTAGATTCAGAACCGTGATAGGAATCTGAACTGTAATAGCACGGATCCAATTCGCGCCCTCTCCGAAAGGAGGGCGTGCGGAGAGAGTTTCAGGGCGGTCTATAGTTTTTGGCGACTCTGCTGGGGATTTAGAGAACTTGGCTCGAACACATGATGTGTTGTTTTGTTTACACTTATGTGTTTCTTTGCATTGCATTTGCCTTGGTGCGCCTAAGTCACAGTGTTTGCCATCTGCTATTCCTGAGCGGTTTGCTGAAGGCTTGCTTGGAAAAGCGTGCCATAAGGCTGACCGGTTACGAGCTTTGCCACGATGGGAACACAAACCTCGGTTATGTCGAGGCACACTATTTGACCATTCGACCTAGTTGCATATCGGAAGCCTTAGAGACTGTTCCAAACTAGGACAGGTTGCTTACCCGAATATAGGTTGTTTAAAACCGCATGCGTGGGTAGTGAATCCTAGTTGCTGACGAAACTAGGACAAGGAAACCTTACCCCATCATAGGGGTATTTTGGCTCTCACTTGCTTGATATGTACTGTTAGAGTGCGTCTCTATAGGTTGTATGTATCAGTTGCAAGTTTGAGTATCGGCCTGAGGGTATCAGTTTACAGGCAGAATTTTGGGCAGAATTCAGGAGAGAACACAGTCATTCAGCTATGCTCATATTTGTTCTGGTAAAATTAGGCTAAGATGCTGTCTGTTTTCTCTTTTGCAGGGGGTAGTCCTGGAACCACAGCTTCAGAAGGCTCTGATATCCCCTAGGTACATTGGACTTGTGTTGATAGACTTTGTCAGGTCAGAGATTCAGTTCAAGAGCAACCAGTGTTTCATTCGCCAGTGGTAAGGCAAAGCAGGGCCAGTCAGGCACAGATCACCAGTTCAACAGTCTCCAGTTCAGCAGTCACTATCTACATCACCTGTGCGCAGTTGGGCTTAGTTTCCTATTTCCACCTCAGAAAGAGAAAACTCACTAGATCCGATAGATCAGCCCCCTTTAGCCAGTATGAGTATGGAAGACATGATGCGTCAGCTCCAACAGACTATGGAGGCCATGCAGTGGGATGCTGCCCGCCAAGTAGAGGTTACTGCTCGCCAAACCGAGGTCGTGGCCCAGTTGGCTGAACTCATCGCCCGGCTTCAACAGCAATAGCAACAAACACAACAGGGAACAGCTTCTACCTCCCATCCACCTCAGGTAGAAATTCCTACACCAAGGGCTCATGCCCCTACCGCCAATGCCCATGAGAATACAGATGTCCCAGTGGATCCCAGTCCACCTCAGACTTCCAAAGCACAGGCCTACCCAATTGAGGCCCCTTTCGAGGTCGAAGTAGATCCAACTGCATTAAAAGTGAGCAAGCTTGAAAAGCTGTTCAAGAGGGCTCAAGGCGTTAACTCCATTCCAGACATAGAGGATAGTTACACGGATTTGGCAGTGACATTGTCGGACCTGTTCAAGATGCCACATATAGACCGTTTTGATGGTTCTGGAGATTCTATGGTACATCTGCGGTTGTTCTCGGATATCTTACGGCCAATAGGCCTCTCCAGATTACAAAAGCTATCTCTCTTCGGTCGGACCCTGTCGGGTGTTGAGGCCATCTGCTACGCTAAGTTAGAGGATTCAGTGAAGAGGAGTTGGGAAGAGATGGTCGAGGCTTTCGTCGCCCAATATTCGTACAACACGCAAATCGAGGTCACAACTCATGATCTCGAGGCAACTAGACAAGAGCCGAAGAAAGGCTTCTCTGATTTCGTAACTCGTTGGAGAGCTAAGGCTTCTATGATGACCACCAGGCCAGCTAAGAAAGACCAGATAAGGATGGTCGTACGGAATCTGCAACCAAAATTAATGCAGAGGATGATTGTCTTGCCCTTCCCCACCTTTATTGACCTCCACGATATTGGGGTACGGATAGAAGATGCTATGAGAAGAGGTCTGATTGACTACGAAAGGGAGTCACCCAAGAAGGGTTATACACGCAGTTCGAATGCGACCACCAGTAGTGATGCAGCTGTAAGATCTTCTAAAGTTGGAATGGTCACCATCACTCCGAAAACAGCCACCTCCTTTGTTGGTACGTCCAATCCAAACCCCCAAACTTCGAACTATCTACCCCGAGGCAAGAGGGTTTTCACCCCACTTTATATGCCTTTGTCTAAAGCTCTAGGGGTCCTACTCAGGAAAGGACATCTGAAATTGTTAGAACCCGATCCTCTCGCTCCAAAGCATGACCCGGCTAAATGCTGTGCCTTCCATCAGCAGCACGGTCATGATACCGACTTTTGCATTAGACTACGTCATGAGATTCAAGATCTCATTAACAATAAGGTAATAGCACTCTAGAAAAACCAAATGTCAATCAAAACCCTCCGCCTAGGCAGGTAAACTTCATCCAAACAATGGCCAACCTGTTTGACCCCAGTATATACATCACCCCAGCCTATTTACCCAAGCCTTAGGTGTTCATTTTGGTTAGCATGGACTTATGCATGATGGGTGCACCTGAACCCCAATCATCTCAAACCCATGAACCCACTACTTCTGAGCTTGTGAGCATGATTGAAGATTTGCAAAAAACTGTGGCAGATTTAGCCTTTGGAATTTCGGCTCCATCATCGACCACATCACAGGCCAAAAGTTTCAATCCAAAAGGCTCATTGGTCTTGGGGCAAGCGGCAATTGAAAAGGGCCAACCAAAAGCCATCCCAGGTCTGGGTAATGACATGTCGACAACAACTGGGCTCCGCTCTGATATAGCGACCCAATCCCTTAACAAAGTGGAGGCAAGTGGAAAGAACAAGGTAGGGGCAAGCATTGGTCCCCATGAACACCTTCAGTGGGCTGTTGAGGCTTTGAAGGCCGAAGGACTGAACAAACAGCAAGTGCTTGCAATTGTTGCAAAAACTGTGGAGAACACTTTTGTCGCTCGAGTTAGGGGCACTTTGAATCAAGGGGCGAGCCGAGAAAAGGGCTGTCGTACCAGAAACACCCTTTTTGGTTCCAATCCTACACTCGGAAGAGATCAACAAACCCAGTCAACACCTGCCGACCATTTCGCTGGTACATCCAACACAACCAGCTCACAACCTGCCAAATATCCACCTCGGGGCCAGAGGGTGTTCACCCCACTATACATGTCTCTGTCAACAGCCCTGAGGGTCCTAATCAGAAAAGGGCATCTGAAGCCCCTGGAGTCACGACCATTATCAAATAAACTTCTTCTCTCCCATGATCCAGCCAAATATTGTGCTTTCCATCAACAAACCGGTCGTGACACTGACAAGTGTTTTCGTCTTTGCCAGGAAATACAAGATCTGATTGATAACAAGGTCATTGTCGCGCCAGGTCCTGCAAAGTCTATCGGCACTGGATCAGTGAACTTGGGGGATAATGAGACCATGTGATCGGGGGATGAACCAGCTGCCGATGGCGCTCATTTTACTCTAGATGTGATGGATGGCACACACTATTTTGAGCAATGTGCGAATGCTGTTAATTTTACTTTCTGATTTGGGTATTGGGTCAGTCTTGTTGTGTTTTATTGAGTCATTCTTCTTGTACTGAGTCAGTTGAGTCTGTCTTGTGGTATCGAGTCAGTCCTGTGATGTTGGAGTCGGGTGATTTCGGGGGTATTACTTTGGGCATCACTTGCTTGTTTTGTGTTTGTCTTTTACATCCTTTCTTTTGCATCTGTTTCTACCTTTGAGCCAGTTGTGCCAGAAGATCTGAATGAAACGACAGTACATTTTCACCTACTTTTCTGTGCCCTGAAATCATTGCATTGACCTAAGTTTTTCAAAAACTTTTCTAACACACTGATGAAAACAAAGAGGAAGGAATTCTTCGAGATTTGCAAAAATTTTATCAATTGAGAGAAAGAGAGGCATGCTAAGCCCTTAATGAATGAGATCATGCTTGTTAATGTGAGTACTGAGAAGGATCTTGGTTTGATCCAGATTGGTTCTACACTGTCAGCGCGAGTGACTAGTCCCTTTCTTAAAATATTTCAAAAAAATATTTTGCGTGGTCCTGCAAAGACTTGTGTGGAATTGCTCTTGAGATTGTGCAGCATAAGATCGCTCTCATACTTCAAGACTCGACCCCTTTTGCTTTCAAACCTTGAACTTGGATTCAGAATGTTCAAATGGTTAACCACAGAATGAGGCTTGCATGGCCAAATTTAAAGCAACCCTTGAACTAGGGGCAATAAGGTTGTATGACATCAAAGGAGGCCCGCCAGGCCAGATTTGAAGCATCTCTTGAACTAGGGGCAAAAATGTCAAATGTGCTCGAAGAGTCAAATATGGGTCACCTCGCCAACCAATGAAGACGGGCAAGAAAGCAAAATTCCAGCAGCTGGAAGGAGAAAATTTGTTGTTAAAGGACAATCAAGTTCCCATCCCCAACACTAAGGGCAACTTCAGCCCCTATTGGATGGACTTTTACATCATCAGCGAACAACAGCCATTCTCCTGGATTCAGATGGCTTCGAGATCCTACGACCAGTCAACATGGACAAGTTACACTTTTTTTTACCCTTAAGAGGCTCGCTGGGCCGAAAACCCAGAAAGACGACCCAGGCAAAAGTTAGAGCAAACAAGAAAAAGAAAAGAAATGAAAAGATGAAAAGAAATGAAAAGAAAAAGAAAAGAACAAAGAACAAAGAACAAAAGAAGTGAAAAGAAAAGAAAAACATAGCTCGCAAGGTTAAAAACCCAGAAGGGCAGTCTTGGCAAAAGTTAGAGCGTAAAAGGAGAGGTTAATACCCGAGTGTACCTTAACCCGGGACTACGTCAAGCTTGATTCCCATCTTTGGGATACGTGGGCAACTTCATTTCGAAGTCCAGCCATAAACACTTCCAAATCGACTGTGTCCATGTAATGGTTCTGAACATCGTTGTCTTCTCTGTAACCGAGAGTTCAATGGTGATTGTCACTTTGAGGACTGATTACAATGCGCTGTGGTGCCATTCAGATAAGGAGCAATTTTCCATTGCCGTGCAGTGCCATTTAGACAAGGGACAATTTTCCATTGTTTTGGATCTGAGGTTGTACATCTCAAGAGTAAATTCTATGTTGGTCGAGCAGTGGCCATTTGCAAAAAATAGTTTTTGAGAATTTTTAATGAAGTTGACTAATTCTCTCGAAAATTATTCCATTTTTCCAAAAATGGACCTTTTCTTGGATCCAAAAAGGGAAAATTTTTAGTGCTCATAACCTGACTTGCATGATTTCAAATCAGAAAATTGAACAAGCGTGTTAATCAAACTCTCATGTTGGTCAAAATTGTTTTAATAGAAAGCCAAAACAAAAAATGGTCAAAATGATGAACTAGGGGCACAATTGAGTCAGGTTTTCTGTCTATTCCCCTTTGTCACCATATTTGCCGGAAATGGCACTATATTTACCAAAAAAGGCACAACTGAAGCTAACAGCAAAGGGGCCGAAAGCTCTCTCATCCTCCAAGCAGTGACGTACCAAGTCAAGTACGAAGCACAAGCTGAAATGGAGCAGGGTATTACATTCCCTCATCTGAACAGGTCTGATCACATCTAAACTGGCCAAGGGTGTTGTCAACCAATGTCAGTTGCGGATCTGCTACACGTCCAATCGCGTCACAACCCCTCTGTGGGAAAGCTCACTGTTGTGAGTGGAAGAAGGAGAATCTAGTAGAATACTAGGGGCAAGAGCCCATAACTTCTTGTTTATCCATCAACCATCCAGAGGAGGGATAAAAAAATAAGAGAGATTAAAGAATATAGAGATGTGCGCTGAGAGAAAAGCGAGAAAAGGGTTTTTCAAAGGAAAAGAGATTGAGTGCCAGAGTGATGTGAGAATCACAAATACGAAAGGGTGGGAAACAATACCCGAAGAAACTGGGCTACCCGTCAACTGAGAGGTCTCTCGCCATTGGAACACATCTGAGTGTTGCGTGTGTGTTTTTGTTTGTCTTGACTCTTGTTTTGAGTCGTTTCAAGTGTCAATAGATTCGTTTCGAGTGTCAATAGATTCGTTTCGAGTGTTTTACCTTTGTTTTTCATTGTTGAGTAGTTTTTGTTGTGGTCAGTCGTAGGCTCAATACCCGGTTAAGAACTCGTTTCTCAATTTCAAATTCAAAAATAAAATCGTTTTGTGCTCGGAGTGCTATACCATTCTCCACATTTGTGTAAAACAGGATTTGTTCTTTCAAAAAACTACAGGGTTCAACCCAGGTCATATGAGAACAGTAAAACTAGGACCTATCTGAAGCTATATGGGTTCCAGACTACAAAGCAAAAGAAAAGAAGGAAAATGTCAAGCATCTGAGTTTGTTTCAACTTCAGTAAGTTCCGTCATTGCATTCCGTATGTACCTTTTCAGGCCTTGTTAATGCTCCGAAGTATGAGTGTGCCTCTACCTCAAGCTCAAGATCAAGTTTGCTTCAAGCCAGAATGGCGATTAGAAGTGCTCTTCCTGAGTACCATTTCCCTGCCAAAGGCATCTTGGTTGTGTTTGCAATGAGTTCCTAGGAGACCAATTGTGACGGTGGAAACTAAAGTTCGAATGGTTGATGCCTAGAATGTAAAGGTTCGGGATTTCCGAGACTAAAGTTTGGTTTAAATACCCAAAGGTGTATTCCCAGCTTGAAATATGTATGGAAGCCCCATAGGTTGAGATAGCATGTATGTACCTCAATTCTGGATACCGAACCAACCTAGTCTGTCACCCCGTTGGAGAATAAGGAAAATTGGGAATATGGTCAAGAAGAAAAGTGGCATCCAAAGTGTTCTACGTGAAGAATCCTTGTCGGTGTTTCAGAACCTTTATACTGTGAGTTGAAGGAAAGAGTTCGAAGAACGCAAGGTAAGAGTTCGAGGAACACAAGGGGAGATCCCTGTCAGAGTAGAGCGGTTTATACTCACCCCATGAGGTGCTTTCTAGAGTACCGCTTTGTTTGCTTATTGCCTTAAACATCATGCATTGTATTGCATTGTACCTATCAAGTTTCTTTCTCATTCATGCACGATATTGTATGTACGGTTCATTTGAAGCTGGTGCAACCAGGCGATATTAGATGTGTGGTTCATTTAGAGAAGTTTCGCTTAAGATTGATTATGTTTTGTGCATCTATCGCACATGTTCTTTTTTGTGTATCTATCACACATGTTCACTTTGTGCATCTATCGCACATGTTCACTTTGTGTATATATCGCATTTAATCTTGTGTGCCCTAGGCATTGTTGTTCTTTCTCCTCGCACCTGCGGTGTGTTAGGCCCTCTTTGGTTAAGAGCATTCAGAACATGTTCCAATGCTTATACCACTCTGAAACACTAGGATGTGTCCCTATGTTTCTCCCTCTTTGGTTAAGAGCATTCGGAACGTGTTCCAATGCTTATACCACTCCGAAACACTGGGACGTGTCCTTATGTTTCTCCCTCTTTGGTTGGGAGCATTTGGAAGGTGTTCCAATGCTTATACCACTCATTTTCCGTTCGTGTGCAACGTGCCAAAATCTTGTCTGAGACCTCGGGTGTGCCCAATAGTCGCTTTTAGCCTTTCTCGCGTGACGCGTAGTTAAGTTTGCATAATTTTCTTACATCCTTTCTGTTGAAATGTGTGAGACTTCTGCAACTTATCGGTTTGCTTAAATCGTTGTGTTTATTTTGCATAAATACTTCATTACAGCTTTCTTTGCATAATCATAAGTTATACTCTTGCATCATGCATGTCATTTGCATTTTGCCCCAGCCTGTAGGTACATCTCTATATGGTTATATTGAATGTTTGCCTGAGTCTTTGGCCTTGTCAAAAATGGATCGTCTCCAGGCTTTGACATTCACTCCCGTCACTTTGTGACTTTCGAGTTCTGTCAAAGAGGGGCAACTGTAGACACCCCATTTTTGACCGTCCTCAAGACTTGGATATGCTTGCAGGTACATCCGATGACAAGTTTGATTGCTTGTCGAGTACTCGAATTTCGCAGCGGAACGTCATAAGTTTGAGCTTTCCAAACCCTGTATCCTTTCTGCTCCATTTTCGGACCATGTGTTGTTCCTTTTAGCATGATTCTTGTGGTACACTGCCGGCCTTTTTTTGGTATTGTCGGCCATCAATTTAGCCCTGCCGGCCATTGATGAGCCTGCCGGCCTTCAATGAGTTTCAACAGATATTATTTTAGATTTTTTGAGCCAGTTGTGGCTCACTAAGCCATCGATGAAGGCAAGTTTTAAGCTTTTCAAGCAAGCTTTTTCTTGCATTTCTTATATGAGGGGAGGCCCCTCTCCCTCTCCTGAGGTTCAGAGAAATTAAGAGACAAAATATCTCTCTCTCTAGAATTCTCACATACTCTCTCTCTATATTGTGCTCAATAGTGCCTTAAAGTGTGTTTTCTTCACATTTTTGCAAAGGAACACCAAGTCAAACACCACTGCCTTGGAGCTGAGGTTCTTAAAGGTTTGTTTGGATCTAAAAAGGCTAGGTTTGGCTCAGAGGAAGACCTGCCTTGCTGTTGTTCTTCAAGGGTGAGTATATTCCCCTTTTAAGCTTATTTTTGCATACCATCTTAGCCACCTTTGCATGTTGTTTTGGGCCTAGTTGTCAACTACAAAAAGCTCTAATTTTAAGTGTTAAAAATGTTGGTTTGAGTCCTTGTTGGAGTTAGGGTGGTCTACCCTCTTTCTTTGCTTATTTGTTAAGCTTTTAAGCCATCCTTTGAAGCTTTTGTAATAGCCTTTGCATGGCCTTTCTACCACTGAAACTCAGAGGAATTTCAGTGGTGGAAAGGTGGTTTTGAGGTCCAAAATGGGAGGGGGTGGTCCTCTCTCCTCTTGTCTTGCTTGCTTATGTTGGCCTATCAAATGAGCATATGTTTCTACTCTTTTGTGACTTAGTTCAAGCATGTTTTTGGCTTTGTTTTGACATGTCTTAACTCTGTTTTTGGGTGTTTGGGTCACCTCTTGCTTGCTTTTGGTACTTGTAGCGCGATCATGCTTGTTGGCCTAACATGCTTCATGCTTTAGTTCATCATTCTAGCATGTACTAGCTTTGCTCTGCTTGAGGTCTGTTTTAAGTGGTCTTGGTCATATATGCTTAGCTTTGTATAGCTATGGTGTAGTTGGGCTTCACTAGCCTTGTGCTTTAGGTCTTCTAGCATGCCTTATTTGTGATGTTTATGTGATATGGCGTCATTTAACATATAATTTCAAAGCATATAGCCTTGTTATACTCTCATGTTTATCACTCTTTAATTGTGTTTGAGAGTTGAGCATTTTGCCCTGTTTATGAGCCAATGCATGAACATCATTCTCTTGCCTTTCATGTTATCATTTCAGATCATCTTGGCCACTGTTGTGGCATGCATGAGGTCTATTTAGGGCTAGTTTAGTCCATTGAGCATTGTATTGCATGTCTCTAGTGTTGTGTCCATCACTAGTTTTATCATTTTAGTCCCTTAACATGTTATGCATGCGTTGTTTACATGATTAGAGTCTTGTGTTTCATGCCAAGCATAGCATGTTGTTTGCATTGCATAGTGTTCAATCGGACGTCATATTGAACACAAGGTGAATTGGTCCATTTCATACTCAAAGTGATGAAAATGGGCCAATTCCCTTTGTCTTCATTGCCGTTGATCCTCTAATGATAAGGCCGTGGTCTTAGAGTCTTGTTTGCATTGCATTTATTGAATTTGTGCAAGATTGGATCTTTGGCCATCATGCATTGCATGCTTGATTGATGGTTTTGGATCCAATAGTGTCTTTCCCTTGATGTTTTGAAATGATATGGAGTGGCACAATACACACATGTCCTAGGGGAGACCCTCATTTTCCTTTGTTTTTGGGCTCTATTGCAGAATGGTGTCACAGCACACCAGTGGCCAGCAGTGCCACATTGATGGCCAGCAGAGGCCCACTCTTGGCCGGCAGGGGGACGACAACCACCTTTCATGGTCGGCAGGCCACTGGTGCACTCCCCAGCACTATCTTGGTAAGTTTCAGCAGCTAGTTCTTGAAGACACCCTGCAGACAGAGCCTCAAGAGAGCAAACTGGAGAGTTTTTCGGGGCGGAAACCGAGGCATGCATGTTCAAACTTCTTCAACTTGCTGGGGCAACATAGTTTAAAGCTTTAATTATTAGTTAGCTTGATTTTATAATGTAATTAATTAATTTGTTAATTAGTTAATTGTTGTAACAATCAGTAAGTAGTTTGCTAGTTATTCGATTGGTTTGTAATAATTAGTCTAATTAGTTTAATTAGATTAGCTAGTTAGTTAGCTTAATTAGGGTAGCTAGTTAGCTCTCTTTCATTCGGACCCTCCGTCGAGAGGGCACATTGTTGTAATAAGGGTGCATGTGTGTGTGCATGTCTTCCAACCCCACTTCTTTCTCCCTTTTACTTATCCGCTTTTGATGGTTAATTTAGGACATATTTTGATTAGCATACCTTATGCTTGCATGTTTGCATCATTCATTTATCTTGCATGCACCGGGCTCGGCGCATCATTCAAATTGCATCGTATTTCAATACCTATTTGAATACGTGTATCAAGTGTTGCATTCATATTCCATCTTAGATAGCCGAGCCTATTTAGTTGCATTATTGCATGTGTTGCATTAGGCATCTTCGACATAACTAGGATCATGCATGATTTCTAACTAGTTTTCTGTTTTGGCTCGGAGTACACTATAAGTATTTACGCTTTAGCATACTTGCATGAATGTGAGTGTTTCCATGTTTAGCATGCTTGCCATGAGGCTATTTGCTTAAGTGTTGAACTGCATGAATGCTTGCGGATGAATGCTTCATTACTTGAATTGGAACAATTCATCAAAATGTGAGTTTTAAGCCCACTTTGAGTGACAAATCATCATGTTTTAAGCCCATTTGAGGGTGGCAAATTCGCGTTTTAGCCTACTTGCGAGTAGCACTTTCAAACCATTTTCAAAAAATAAACATGAGATGTTTTGTTCCAAGTCGACCGATTTAGTCTATACTTGTGTGTTGTGCGCATCACATAATAAGTTAGCTAATAATTAAACAAGAACACATATGTTTTTAAAAATAACATATCATGTTTAGTAGAAGCCGATTCTTCGATCGGGCGAGCAGGGGTGCTCATTTCATGACCTTCCCCCTTCGTACTCAACTTCCCGAGTCGAAGCAATTTTGGTGATGATGGACATATGGCCTTAGGCACCGAGTCAGGGTTTCCTAAATTTCTCAAAATAAAATATTTAGGTAGTGACTTTGAAATTTGGCAAAGCAGTCCATGTTTGGCGCTTTTGATTCAAAATTGATTTTTCAAAACCAATTGTCGGATTTGGACTCTTTGGTGATTTATCAGTTTTACATTGCACTTTGTAATATTAGATTCAGAACCGTGACAGGAGTCCGAACTGTGGTAGCTAGAACCTAATTCACGCCCTCTCCGAAAGGGGGGCCCGCGGAGAGAGGTCGGGCGGTCTACAATAAGTATGAAAGTGGATTGTGTTGTGTGTATGAAAAAAGGTAATAAAAAAAATCAAACAAATTGACAAACTTTATAATGAAGCAAAGAAAAAATTTCTTAATGACCACAATTTTTTTTCACTGGTTTTGGGAGGTTCCACCGTCATGGGTTTTGGGAGAGAGGCTTTTTGGGGCGTGGGGGTGTGCATTTGAATGGATGAAATATTTTTACAAGGATAATTTTGGAATTATTTGGGAGGAGAAAAGAAATTTTAAAGGTTTTACAATTTATAAATGGGGATTTAAAGAAATGGAGGTCAAAAATAATTGATAAAGTGTTAATAGCAACACTTAATTTTTTTATTATAAAATGTGTAATATTTGTCAATTATCCCCTATGGCTGTGCAATTTTTAATTTTTTTTTTAGTTATTCACATTTTAAAAGCACTTTTCTCCATTTTTTTTTTTATATAATTTTTATAAAGTAAGTTCCACTGACATCCTTTTGAGTGTGGAGAAAATATACCAAGTCTTATCATTTTGGTATAATTACATTAGATTCCTATAAGGTTTTATTTATATAACACTCAATCTTATTTTTATTAATAATTCGTTAGTTATATGGACAAAAACATGATATTATTATATCTTTTATACAAAAAATATATATTTTTTATTCATCATTATGCCTTCACACTATTTGCATCTGTTCCGACCCTTTTAACCCTACTAAAAGGAATATGAGTGTAATTATGTTAAAATTTAGAATTTATTGTATTTTTTTAAATCTTAAGGGAAGTTAGTATATGATTTATCCATTTTTATATAATGGAGATATTGTAATAGGTTGAGATTATAATTTTTTCTTTTTATTCTATTCTGATAAATTAAAAAAAGTTAAATTGATATAATGGCACTTGCCTTGACAGCATATTAATCTCACTTGAAGTCAAAGAAGCATTCTCTCCTTGCCTATTTAAATGGCTTTTGTAATTTATAAAAATAAATTAATTATAAATTTAACATATTAAACATTTTTTTGGGGTGTTTAGTTTTACTTAGACACATGGTAATAAATTAAAGCTTATAGATATGGTCTAGATAGGTTTCGAGTAATCTGGCTGTGTTCTACACAATTACTAACAGGACTAGGTTTGTGAAGTCTGCTATTGCAACTAGGGCGCATCATACTTAATAGTCTCTATAATTTGAGATTCGTGTTATTTTTAGGGGTGTAATTTGGACGGGCTTAACCTGAGTAACCTAAACCCAGTTCGAATTTTTTTAAAACTTGGACAAGATATTTTCAAATTCGGTACGGGCTTGGGCAAAAATTTAGAAGCCCGAATTAAATTTCGACGGGCTTAGGCAAATACATCAAATAACCTAAGCAACCCGAAACCCGAATTATACATATATAGATACATAAAAATATTAAATATATATATATATATAAATTATTAGCCATTACATGATATTAAAGTAATTTAGATATTAAATCATATTGAATATATATTATATATACAAATAACATAGAATCTTACTTTATTTTTTTATTTTTTATTTTCACTAATAAATTGTAAAGACTACTCTAGCGGCATCTCTCTTACATTATATAAATTATTTGTTTTGTTGGTCTTAATGGTTTTCTATATATAAAAAAAAATGTAAATAGAGTTAAATTTTAATAATTTAGTAATGTAGTTACAAAAAAATAAAATAAAACTGTTGGCTACATATTTTGTAAAAGCCAGTTGCAGTTCGACACGTGGCATAGTAAGGGTAATAAAGGAAGGTTATTCAAGCCTTTAATCCTGATCGTACATGTGGCAATAACTATTGGTCCTCACATGATCTGAGTAACACTAGATCAAATAACGGGATGCAAGATGACGTGTCTTCAACGGTTACTCATATTCAAATCCAGTACAAGAGGGAAGCTCAACTGCCAGTAATGGCGTAATGGAGCTACTTTTAAGAAAGCATGATCAGCCATCATGGAGGAGCAGTTCGACGGATCGAAGTGCAGTTCGAAGGTCATCACTGACGAGTATAAATAGAGGACCAGGGATTGTATGACAGCATTCTTCGTAATTGACAGTA
>NW_021027054.1:929542-946308 GCF_004153795.1 Camellia sinensis
TAAATTACAGATACCCCTGAGGTTTCGGAAATTACATCCCGCCCCCTAAGATTTGTATTTTCATAACAATTTGTCCCCTGAGGTTTAAATTTCATAACAAATTACCCCCTAATTTGTTATGCAAATATAGCATTTAAGGAAAATTTATAATTTCTCAAACCTCAAGGGAGTATTTGTAATTTAACCAAATCTCAAGGGGGTATATGCAATTTGCCCTATTTATTTTTGTCAATCAACAGGAGGATCTTACAATTTTACTAATATTATGACAGTTGTGTCAAATTGGACAATGAATTATTCAAGAAAGTCTAACAATACGTATTGACATCCCTACACCAACATCCTACATAAAATAGTTCATAATGGGTAAGAAACAAATAACCAAAGAAAGGCCTCTCGAATGGGAAATAAATAATTATTCTTGTTTTTGACAACGATTGACTCTTGACCTTTTAGTTCAGAGTTTGTTGGAGTGTGGCTAACTGAACTAGCCCAATTAATTAATATACAAAATGAATTTTATGAAATTAATATGCTAGCTCCAAATGAGTGCTCAACCCAGTCCAACTTTGCCCGGTTAGATTGACTTTCTTCAAACACCTAGGAAGTTTGATTAACTCCATTGATATTAGGGAAAATTACTACTCAGTGGCATTTACAAATTAATGAAATAATTTTAAAATTTTAATTATTTATATTTATAAAATTTATTATGATTAATAATAAATTTTTTAAAAATAGACACTGAATTAAAATTTTCTCTTGGTGCTAATCCATTGTGCTGTTGTAGTTTGAGACTTATATATGCTGTGTTTGGTTGAGCGATTTGAGGAGGGATTTGGAAAGAAAAATGGAAAAGGTAGGTGAAATGTGAAAAAAATATACCTACATTTCACATAGTTGCACACACCTTTTTCCTTTCCCTTTTTAAATTCCTCCATAAATCCTCCAACCAAACACAGCATTAGACTTCATCATTGTACACTCTAACAGCAATTGTAACTATTGATGATGGTCCAAAAGCCTCATGGTGGTAAAATTATAGATCCACATATCAATACAATCTTTCAAAAGGCCCATGATCTGAACTGGGCCTCTATAATGAGAGTCATTTTCATCTAATGAGGTGTTCCTCTTTGGGTTATGTTAGGAAGGTTCCTTAATTAGTCCATTGAGTTGTCCCACCTGGTCAACTCAATTATAGCCATCCAAGAAAAAAAAAACAAATAATAATAAAATGCATATAGTTTACTTGGATGAATTTAGAATTTCGTAAGTTTTTTAAAGTGGAGTTTAAGATAGTCAAATTATACCAAGCGACAGACGAGATAGAATTTAAGATGACACCTATGTTTTTACAATGTAATGCATGCCCGGTCTAACCCCGATTATGCTACTCTCTTCTTCCTTCCCTTTGTGGGAGCTCTCTCAAAATTTAAATATCTTGACCAAAAAATAAAAAAAAAGGGAAAGAAAGAAAGAGGGTCCCTAGTTTGATTAGTCCCCTAGGTTTTTAAAATTATATATGAAATTGTGAATGTAATTAGTGGACACAAAATTTATTTGGCAATTATTTTATTTTATTTTTTTAAAGTTAAATAAGTTGCAGTTACATAAGGACATTCTCAAAAACTAAAAATTGTGATTTTTTTTTTTGGTAAACACTAACTCAAGTCCTTTTTTTTTTAAATGGTTTTTTTTCTTTGCTAATAATGAGTGAACAAATTCTCTCTATGTTTTTTTTTAAATAGATATTTAATCAAATAATAGAAGATGTTTTGGTTTGAAAAGCATCTACAAGGGTATTTAATTCATCACCACTCATATTAAAACTAATATAATATCCTAAACCCTTATATCCTTGGCACAACAGTTGACGCTTATTACGGGTCTATTTTTATAATCGGAACTGTTATTTTGTAGATCTCGTTGAGTATTTCATGCATACGAAAAATTATGTTGATTAGATATCGGTAATCATGTGATCTTTATATTATTTTCACAAGAAAAATCGATTGTTTTTTTTTTATGATAAATGTATTTTGATCATGTGGTTATTAATATCCGATCAATATGATTTTTGACATGAATGAAATACTTAACGAATCCTACAAAATGAATTGTTTGGATCATAAAATAAGTCACAATAAGCCTCACATTGAGGCAGAACAGTTGGCACAACGATAAGTAACCCCTCTTCCAAACCTAACAAGATTCTATTCTTAAACTGGACCCTGTTTGGTTGTGTCTGGAGGATTGACTTTTTTTAAAAATTATTAAAACTAATTTGGTGACAAAATTATTTTTTTTTTTTAAAACAATCATTATTTTTATATGACTCTTTTTTGGAGGACAAAATAATTTTTACAAATTCAAAAATAACTTTTTTTGTATTTATTTTTTCCAACACTAATTTTTAATTTTTAAGAGAGTAAATTAGACTATTCACCCTTCTAGTTCAATCCATATTTCACTTTGATTATTACATTTTAAATCCCGTTTCAATTATTCACCAAAAAAAAAAATCCTGTTACAATTTGATTTTTTCATCCAAATAAAAATTTATTTTTTCTATGTATACATTTCAGCAAAATTGATATGGGTTACAAAATCATTAATTTTAATATCTGATTTGAATAGAATGATGATCAAATTAAAATTGAATTTAAATTATATGAACTAACCTAGTCAAATTAAAACAATAAAAACTAAACTGAAATTCAAATGTCAAGTTATAGAGTGAAAAGTATAATTTACTTTTTAAAAAATATTAAAAATGATAATATAAAATATTTGTCTTTCCTCTTGAAAGTGGGATAAGGTGACTCTTATCTATTATTCCACTCCTTGAAAAGAAAAAAATAATAATAATAAAATGGTTGGTTGTGCTAAGATCCGAACAATGTGGAAATTTAATTCAATTTTTATTTCTATTTTTATATGTATATGGTATGCACTATTTATATATGTATATATATTTATGATATTAATTATATAATGTTATGGTTTTTATTATGTATATATGTGATTCTAGTATATAAATTATTTTGAAGGTAACCTATTTAGCAGGTTACTAAAAAGTGTCAAGATTAATTTGCTCTGATCCAGTGATTTATGCCTAATTTACATATAGTATGCAACCCTTAACGGCTTGCACATTCAAGCACTACCCTTCAAAAAATGTCATAGATGCATCTAAAAAATTGAAGCTTTTTATTGGAGTATTGTACGAGTAAGGAATAATCTTCTCGTATAATCCTGTTGATCAAGTCTGCGCTCCTCCAAACGTCGTCGCTTTATTCCCTGAAAACACAAACGTGAGCTAGCCGGCGAGTGTGTGCCGGATACCTCTCCGATGCCTAAGTCAGCAAAATAGACAAATAGACAAAAGTTCTGTGTATTCGAGAATTAAAGTTGTGTGTTACCTCTCCATAGGTGATGTTATGAGCTTTTATAGGTTCCGTGTGGCACAATCCTAGTAGGACTCTTACTCCTCCATGTAGAGTCCTCATAGGAATTACATTCCTGAAAGATAATGCTTATCCTTTAACACCCCCTCACTGCTTAAAAGTTTTACCATGGCTGGATGTCAATACGACCGAGATAACATGGTCACGCTAAGCCGCAGACTAGACCGAGCTCCAACTAGTTCGGTTCTTCCTTTCACTGCGCGTGTACCTCGATTGACATATTCCAACTGGGTTGTCTGAAACCGTGCTATCCACAATGAGCTTGGACCGAGCTATCTAACAGCAAGGTCCTAAGCAGAAGCCAACATACTTCGGCCCAACATAGTATGACCGAGCAAACTGTCACCGCGCCAACCGTGGTGACCGAGCTAACCACCAAGCACCTTCGGACCGGACTATCTGTAAGGCTCTTCTGGACCGAACTAATTACAAGGCCCTTTTACTCAGTCCTTCCTACCATGACCCACAAAATAACTCATTTATCAAACTCGGCCCAATTTATATATAAACTACCCTCTTAAGTATCGAGATTGCCAAAGGTTAATGTTAACAAAAATTAAATACTAAAATTCAAATCAAAGGTTCGAATGGGGATATTATCAATCATCTATTACATGCACATGAGAAGACTTTTATATAAGTAAGGTTAGAATGGGGATGTTATCAATCATCTATCACATGCACATGGGAAGACTTTTGTATAAGTGCCTCTTTGTCATCAAGTACAAACATCTAGTTCATATCATGAAATTTGTTTTTTATTTATTTATTTTTGGGCTTTGGATGCTTAGCTGGTAATTGTTTTTCAAATCCATTTTGACAATGTAAGCACATGGGACGAAGAGTTGAAAAATAGCATGTGGATTGGATTAGTTGGGCTTTATATCTTCTCTCTATCTCTCTCTTTTTCTCTAATCAAATGGAGTTGACAAGGATGTATAAGAAAAAAAAAATATATATGAAAACAAAAGGTAAAGTCGTGTTATTTAGCTTTCGTTTGTCTAATTTAGTTGAGTTAAAAAAATACAAAAGACAAAATACGCTAAATAAATTAATAAGATAAAATATCACCTCTAAATTATAATCATTTGACTTTTTCTTTCATAAAAGTTAAAAACATCAAATCAAACGAACTTTTTAGTCTTAAGCTAAAAAAGTCTCAACTCAAAAAAAAAAAAAAAAAAACTAAAAAAGCTAATGCCAAACGGCAACTTAATATTTTATTTTTATACCGAAATTTTACAAAGCAAGGTTTTGCAATTACTTTAGTAGAATAATCTGTAATTACTTGTAAATTATATGAATCTATTACGCCCAAAAGACATGAGCGAGACTCAAATATAAGAATATTTAGTCATTTAAGTATTGAATCATTGTAAATGTTATTAATTTTATTTTTTAAATACTCCAACTAGTCAGTTACATGAATATAAAGAAAGGAGAGAAGGAAAGTTTCTTCACCAGTGGGTCCTAATACAAGTGAAGACTTGAACAGATGATGTTAAAGGGTCAAAGATAGGACACAATTTCTTTCATTCTAAAAGTCAAAAAGCCACAACAAAATTAGAAAGACAACCATTGGATTTATTTGCCAAGCTACATATGTATATTGCTCTTGCTTGTCCTGCCCGCTAAATCTTAGAGCCTGAGAAAAAAACACAAGTCAAAATTATAGTTATATCTTGCTTTTTTTTTTGGCTACACATACCGACACAGAAAATGTCATTTTAGTGGAGAGCCATGTGACAACAATTTGTTTTGGAAGATAGGAAAGCTTTGGCCCCATTTGGTAATTTATCTTTGCCTCTTGTCATGAGGTGGCTTGTATAGGCATGATCAACTTGTTACATGAATCCTCCAATCAAGTAATGATAACGAAGCTTACACCAAAATATATATATGTGGTTGAGTTTATATGGTATTGAAGTACAACACAAAGAAAAATAATATTTGTGAAAGGATATTTGGTTTTATATATGAGTTGTTGTGTATCCTATTAGTTAATACATAATGGAATTTTGAACTTTTGATATTGTTATTCATCGATATATTGACTGATACTATCTGATATTAGCCTACGTATGACAATATCACCGATACCGATATGTATTCTAGTACTAGTTATTTAAAAATATTATACAATGACTTATCATATTAAAAAAATAATGGCACATCATAATGAATAAGAAATTTCATAAGAAAAAAGAGTTCTAATCAAATATTTGGGTGATATGTGACACAAAAAGAACGAAAAAAAAGAAGAGACGTCTAATCACTCAAAAAACTTACTTTGAATTGCATACCATGGTATCTCTATTTTGTTTGCAACTTTTGTATATGTATTTTATTTTTATTTTTTTTTGAATTTGCCAATGTTGGTTGGTCACATTATATTGTAAACAAGGGGTCAAAAATATGTTTAGGGACAAGACCAACCGCCCTGTTGAAGCTTGGTTTGGGATTGACTCAATCATGAGCTTATCTTAAAACAAAAAAAGGTTTTCGGTGTCAAGTTTTGTGGCTGGGGTTTGTAGTAGATTATATATATCCATGACTTTAGTTAACTCAAAATGTCCTATTGATTTAATCTTCAATTAATATGCTAAGCTCGCTTTTCAAATTTAAGTGAAGATACTAACATATTTTGCCAGTTAATAGTAAATGATCAATTTTTATTAAAATTTGTATTTTTGGAATCTACTCATCTAAGTCTATTAAGCAATATCAATATTGGATATGAAATTATGTTAGGAAAAAAAAATAATTGAGAAATTTGCAATTTTTGTGTCTAACAATTATTTATTTATTTTTTTGCAGTTACTGTTACTGCAAAATTTCACTGTTTTTCAATGCATAACTTAGAATTTTTGCAGATACCATAATTAAGAAATTTCTTAGTTAATGGAATGTGTGCGCGCAACTAAGAAATTTCAGAGTTATAGTAGCTGAAAATGCTATCAGATAGTAACTTTTGTATGCATAATTGTGAAATTTCGCATAACAATGAAATTTCTCAATTAAAAACTGCAGAGTTTTTCAATTTTCTATAGCGAAATTTCGTAGTTGTTTCTTTAAACTTTTGTTTTTGATTTTTAATAAATATAGTTTTTTTTTTTTTTTTTGATCTTCTTGAATAAGTTTAAGAAATATTAGTTTGTTTGGTTATGATTTTTAGAAAACAGTTTTCAGAAAATTTTATTTTTTTATTTTTTGTATTTTAATGTTTTCAATGAATTTTTTTAATACTTTAAGATTTTTAATTTTTTTTAAAGACACATCTAACATAAATACACTTAAAAAGTATAATATTTGTGAAAAAAATCTTTAAAAAAATACACAAAATAAAAAAAATGAAAATTTAGTATATTTTTTGTATTTTTGTGTATTTATTAATTTTAAAAAATATTTTACTATTTAGATACATCTAAGTAAGATGCATCTAAAAAAGTAAAAAAATTGTTTAAAATTTAAAAAATATTTACTAAAAGAAAAAAAACAAAAAATTCAATTTTCAAGAAACGGAATTCAGAAAACTGAAACTAAATACACTGAATAATTTTATGAACACGGATTCAAAGAACAAAAATTATGATTTATAAAGTTTTGAAGCAAAAACTAGTCGGACACGACGTTCAATTTGTTTATGCACAGGCACGCTCTAAACACGATGAGGGTTTTTTGGGGTCATGGGCAATGTGCAGGACTCATTGGGTTAACAAAAAATTTCGTTAGACTTGATTTGGTAATAGTATAGATTATGGGACCTATAAAACATTACTCCAATTTAAATCATAAAGAAATAAACAAGTTAAACTTGATTAAAATTAAAATTTAATTTATTGAATTTGACTAGTTAAAAGAAAATAACTGAAATGACTAAAAATTTTCATCACAAATAAGCAGCCAATGAGATACATTGGACGACTATGATTATTTTATCATATTTGTTTTGTTGTATATCTGTAAAATAATGCATTTCATTCAATTTTTTTATGATGTAATAGACGACCATGATTATTTTATCATATTTGTTTTGTTGTATATTAGTAAAATCATGTTTTTATTTATTTTTTGACAATTTATTAGGTGACTATGATTATTAGATTGACCAAACTTTTTATTTTATTTTTATAGATAATTTAAAGATTAGTGGAACTGAAGTTTCGTTTGGCATGCGACACTTTTAACTAAAAAGTTAAAATGTTATTAAAAAAATCAAGTCTATAACTTATATAAAAAAGTCAAAGATTTTATTTTCTCTATACTTTTTACATATATTTTTGTAAAAAATCAAAAAGTCATTACAAGCATACTAATTTTTTTTACCTCATATTTTAATAAAAAAATTAAAAAATTACCAAAATAGTTTATTCCCAAACAAAGCCTCATCAAAATAATCCCCATGATGTGGACAACTAATGGTCCGATCTAATTTTAAACTAAAGTGAAACCTCCTTCTTAATTTAGGCCTCGTTTGGCAAATAGTTTTTTAGTCAAAAAGTCACTAAAAAAATCAAAAAGCCAACAACCCATACCAAAAAGTCAAAGATTCCCTTTTCTCTCTACTTTTTGTATATTTTTTTCGTAAAAAATCAAAAGTCATCACAAACATATTAATTTTTTTTACATCACATTTTAGCTAAAAGATCAAAAAGTTACTAAAAAATAATATGGTCAGATTAGTTTAAATGCGATTTATTTAATTATTAAGAATGGAGATTCATAAAAGCAATTGCTACTTTATTGATACATTAGACAAATGAAAAAAGAAAAAGAAAATGGTTTTCAAAATGATAAGGCAATGCATTGAGTTCAACAATTTTTTGCCATTGCTAATGAACCATCAACACCATAATGGGCTAAAATGTGCAAATCAAATAAACAATAATGCTAGACTTGTGAATTCATTACAATTTTTGATAAAAGAAATGTTAAAGACCTAAAATTTAAATTCTTAAATTCACTCACAATAATATGATAAGGTAGTGGGACGCTATACAATTTGAGTGTATGATAAATTAAAAGTTAACACTTACTATATCACATCATTATGGGTCAAATTAAAAAAACACTTTTGGTTGGAGGATTTGAGGAGGGAATTGGAAAGGGAAAGGGAAAAGTTAGGTGAAATATAAATAAAATATACCTACATTTCACCTAATTTCACACACCTTTTCTCTTCTTTTCCCTTTCCCTTTCCAAATCTCTTTTCAAATCCCCCAACCAAACACAACATTAAGGACTTCAAACATTTTCCTTTTGTGATAATAAATCTCGCACAAGTTCCATTAATATCTAGATATAATAAATGTGCGACATGATATATAAGGCCAAGATTGGCATTCTTAAAAAAATTTAAAAAGTCAAAAAGTCACTATTCTATTTAAGTCACATCATCTTATTTAAGTCACATCACCTTTCTATTATATCACTTCAAACCCAATCCATACCCAATTGATATTTCATAAAAAGTCAAAAAGTGTACTTATTTAGAGCACCTCAAACAACCCTTAAATTTGATGTAAGAAAATTGTAGGAGAGGGTTCAAGAAAGGAGTTGGAAAATTCGAAGATCTTCGAAGATCCTTGAAGAACAACTTCGAATTCTCTAGAATATGATGAGAGGCTTAGATTCTTCAATAATCTCAACTTAGGAACACAACAACAAAGGAGATGATGGAGATAAGAAATTGGGTGAAGAAGAAGGAAAAATGGCTAGAGAATAGAATAATGGCAAGGCTCTCCCATTGATCTCCCACTTTCACTCTCAAGGTCGATAATGGAGAAGGGAAATTAGTTCTTTCCCAAAAGATAAAAACTCTCCAAAATCCATCCCTTGTAAAGCTATGGGTGGGTGCTATTTATAGGCACCTCATGATGTAGGATGGAGCCCATGTGCAAAGCACATGGAGGATATTTTCTCTAACCACCTTGTCCGAGGAGGTGACCTCTCCGAGGAGGTGACTTCTCCGAGGAGGTGACTTCTCCGAGGAGGTGACTTCTCCGAGGAGGTGACTTCTCCGAGGAGGTGACTTCTCCGAGGAGGTGACTTCTCCGAGGAGGTGACTTCTCCGAGGAGGTGACTTCTCCGAGGAGGTGACTTCTCCGAGGAGCCTTTTTATATTTTCAATCATTTTATTTCTTTTATTTTTACAAGAACAAAATTGATATTATGAAAATATAAAAATCTATTGGTTTCTTTTCTCTCCCAATCTCTCCACTTTTGGAAAGATTAAAAATGAGGATTATAAGATAAATGGGTTTCTTTCTATTTCTCTTCATTTCTCCGTATTTCTCTCTACTTAAGGTATCTAAATAAGTATAAGAAGTACATATCTCTTAATTTCTTTTCTTTTCTCTTCAAATCACTCAATCCAAACATAATGTAATAGTCCGAAGCAAAATTAAAAAACCAAACAACGGATATAAATCTTATCCCACCCTTCGATCCCTCCATACAAACAACACGTAAAAGTAGGAGTGGACGCAGTGTCACGACCCAAACCCGCCCCTATGGGTTTAGCATCGTAACCGGCCAGTAACCCGTGATTACCAAAGGCCTGCTTAACAGTAAAGACAGTAATACAAAGTAAGGGGCTGGCGGAAGCCAAAACAGTAAATAAAAGGTGTCCAATGAGCTGTGACATTCTGAATGCAAAAGGACTTTCCTGAACATATTCACATTCAAAACCAAAACAGTATATACATACATCATATACAGACATTTAGGTTAGGGACCAAATCCCTAACATAACAGTACAGTGCAAGTCTCAACATTTATTACAGAACAGAGGCAAAAGGGAAATCTAAAACACCCCAAACCAGCCTTGGCTTAGATGCACTCGGAACCTCGAAATAAGGCACAATGGTTGGCTCTAACAAAATGGGAGCTTAGCTTGACGCTCCTAGCATCGGTCCGGTGCCTGGACACCAACATATATATATAAACAGTGAACTAAAGCCCAGTGAATAACAGTTATGTAAAGAGGTTAAGAATGAATGTCCTTTCAGTAATTAAACAGTCATATCAGTCGTTTAAAAACCATAGCAGTCATATGTGGTACATCCCATAGCAAAACAGTACAGTAGGTCTTAACAGACCGAACAATCAATTGATGGCCATCATAACAGTAACAGTAGTGGTTCCAAACTAGGGAACCGACAGAGATCTCTGTGACAGTAGCAGTAACAGTAAGTTGCTAAGGATGCCACGAATATAGTTTACAAATAGGACAAACATTCGTTCATTAAACAATAATGTTTCAGTAAACAGAATAGTTGTTCATTAAGAAAATATTCATAATTGAACATATCTTTACAATATTGTTACTCACAGAGCACTAGGCTATAAGCAGCTAATGAACGTCCTCGGATGCCAACCCTACACAGTTACAGAACGAACACACACTAAGTTACACACTTGGGAATCAACAACTTAGTCCCTATCTTGACTCGGTGTGGTTCTACATCAATATTCTCATTAAAATGCCTTAAACATGGCCTAGGAATGCCTAGGATGGAAAGAAGATGCAAAGATGCACTTTAAAACACTTTTCAAAATTTTCAGAAAATAAGGGTCTCGCTCGAACGTGGCTTTCTACGCTCAAGCGGACATGCAGACAAAGGATCTCCGCTCGAGCATGACTTCCTTCGCTCGAGCGGACTGTAAACTTCATGAAAAGTACTGGATACATGCAATTCACGCTCGATGGACGCTCGACCTCCGCTCGAGCGTGAGACTCAGGTCCTCGCTCGAGCGTGAACTCTCTCGCTCGAGCGGACTGTAAAACACAAGAACTTTTGGGTACATGCATTTCACGCTCGAGCGCAACTTTTCACGCTCGAGCGGAAGTGCACGACTCAGAGGGTACACTCGAGCGTGAAGTCCTACGCTCGAGCGTGGGTCCAAAATCTGAAATTTTCAGATTCATCCCCAAGCACAAAACTCAAGCATTTAAGCCTCAAACTCGATCCTTTTGGGCTAATTTTCAAGAAAACACTTAAAAATCCATAATACAACTTGTTTCAAAGATCAATTTTGTAAAATCAAGCCCAAAGGCAAACCAATTGAACACCAATTTCAAATAAACTTCAAGAACAAGATGTACATTTAACATGCATGTGTTCAATTGAATTCAAAGCTTCTAACACATGACCAAATGCAAGTTTTAGCTCAAGAACATGATGAATTTATGGACTATAACAAAAATGTGGACATGCATGTGGAAATTCATGAAGAACAACCTCAAAATGCTATGGTATAGACATGCATGCATGAATTCACTCTCAAATTCAACTCTTTAAACCAATTCTTGAATCTAAACACTAATTTACCATGGACCATGCAAGACACAACTCAAATGTACAAATGAGATGATGAAATCTCTACCTTAGGTCTTGAATTCAAGGTACACAAGCTCAAATATGCAATCTCTCTTCAAGTCTTCTAATTTTCCAAGCCAATTCTAGGTGAACTCAACTTTTTTTCCAACTCTCTAGCTCTCTCTCACGTTTTCCTCTAGAAAAGGATGAAGAATGATGCAACTAAGCTCTAAACAATATTTTTGACAAAGTGGCCCACTAGTATGGCAAAAATGTAATTAAGTCCAACTAATGTACTTTAACTTAAATACTCTAATTTAATCATACCAAATCACATTTCAATTAAATCTACCATAAAATCACATAGATTCTAATTATCACAAAATACCAGTCAATTTCAGATTCGGCCACCGATAAGGCCTTCAATTTACAGTTCGAACTTAAAACATGAACAGATCAATCAATTGATAAACAGATGGAAATGCAACCAAACAACATACTCATGCAATCAGTTTAGGATTTCCTCCTAATCAGTTACTTATCATATTCAGTCACAGTTTAGCAGTAATCAGAGGTGAGGGTTGTCACAGGAAGGGAGAGAGAAAAAAGCGAGAGATTTATATCTTGTATTTGGAGTTTCAGTATATTTGGATTGAAGTGTTGCATTGGCCAAATACTCCACTATTTGTTTTTATTTTGGAGTTAAGGTTGGTGTATTCGCATAGTTTGCCATCCATGACTTTTTTGTTTTTTTTTTTTACCAACATCATGTGTAAACCACCACACCAAAGAAAATAAAAAAATAAAATAAAAAACCCAAAATAGTGGATGGCAAATACACCAACCTCTTCTCCTCTTCTCTTCCCTATAAAGAATTCGTAAACAATTTGAAATTGGTCATATAAGAGTTTAAAATTAATATTTAAATTCATAGAAGCAGTGCTTTTTATATGCAAATAGAGTTTCGTATTTTTTGCTTGCAATTTTTGCTTGTAGGTTTTGACTTGTATGATGCCATGCCATGCCATTGCTTTAATTGATATTTATTTTTGCTTCGATCCAAGTTTCCAATCTATGTACATGATACTAAACTGACGAAATTAGAAACATGCTTTTGGCGCTTAGGTTAGGAATACTTGATTCAATTGTTGTCTAGATTAGAAGTACAATCATTTATTTTGCACATATCCATGGCGAGTACGTATGGCAAATAAGGAAGACAATTAAAAAAATTGAAGACAGGACATAAGTATCCTTATATGTTATTTGACATTTATTTCATGCCCATAACTCTCCATTAATTTCATGTATAATGCGATTTTAATTTAAACTTTGATTTACAATTGCCAAGGTTATAGGTTATTGGTTATTAGTTAATGTAGATAGATAAAAAAAACTGCACTCGTTCATTGAGGGGCAACTACTACATCAAGTAATCTTTGACTATTTGTTAAGGCATTTTTAACTTATTTAGAGAATTTGGGCACTTTTTTTTTATTAAATTTGTGGCTGTTAAAGGATTCACTTATTGTATTCTTAGTTTCTTTGTACTACTATGAACGTATCACAGCACATATGTACATAAAAAGATGGAATCCTAATGTTTTGAGCATTCATGATATGACAAACAATTAGATGACACAAGGAACTATTTGATATGTAAATAAGATAAGACTAACTATGCTAATTAGGGGGTGGCAACTGTGTTTTACTTCAAAAATCTCAATTCCATGTCTAACTCAACAAATAAATAAGTCAAATTGCTAAAATAGATGAATATGCTTTTACAAAAATAACTAAACTAATATGTAAAAATTTGAAGACCATAATTTATATAGCAATTCTAATTTATACATCAATGTCATCACTTATTTTATGATTCTTTTTCACCCTTTACTCTACATTACATGCTCTACTTGAATAGTAATTCTTGTTTATTAATTATTATTGTTAATACAACTTGTCAATAAATCATATATGCGTAATTGAGTCAAAAGTATATTTTAGTAGGGATTAGAGTGGGTGTTGTCATAGCGTCCTATTGTGACAGTAACAGGCCTACTGTTTGGGTAGTTGATTTGGTGGAGAAAAAAAAAAGAAAACAAGTGCTGCTACAATACAACCTAGTTAAACATCAATACTTTGCTGTGAAAGTGAGACTATGTCATTTCACATTTAAAGTTTTGATTAATTGAATGGATTAGATGAAAAAGGGAAAAAAAAAATGAATGGAAATCACGTCTATTAAAGAAATTGAATGAGTTTGATTGGTATTTAAAAAAAAAAAAAAAAACTAGATGTGATTTTCATTCATTTTTTTCTCGTCTAATCCATTTAACTAATGAATACTTTTTCACAATGGAGGATTACTTCTTTCTATTTTTTAAATGTGAAATGACATAGTTTCGCTTTCACAGCAAAATATTGATATTTGGTTAGGTTGTAGCAACACTTGTTTCCAACTTTCCAATTTTTATTTTTTTATTTTTATTTTTTAAAACAAAGGAACTACCTAAACAGTGGGCTTTTTGCAGTCACAGCAGGGGGTGGTGACAACATCCAACCCAATCTCATTTTAGTATATGTTTTCATTGTGCATTCATAAACGAGATAGGACCACTTACCAATTGAATATTAGTGTACATAATAATAAAGGAATTTCACATAACATTGGCTTGGTAGGTGACCAAATATGGACAAGAGTTGGATGTTACATAAGAATATGATGAGTTCCCAATATGGGGATAGGGTGAAGTCTTTTGTTCAGTTCGCAATGTCAAATGTAGGGCCAAATGATAATATTCGTTACCCTTGTATGGACTATTTGAATTGTGAACAACACACTAGTAAAATTGTGGAGAATCATTTGGTCGTGAAAGGGATGTCCTCTTCTTATAAGACTTGGTTACATCACAAGGAATCTGTTCTCATGAATCAATCTCATGCATTAAATGATGACAACCACAATGACTTTGGAAGTGTTGGGGATAGAATGGGAGAAGATATAGACGGAGATCAAGATGAATTCCTAAATTTGTTAGAAGATGTTTTCATGGGGACTATCATGAATGATAATGAAAATGAGGGAGATGAGGAGGACTATTACGATGATGTGGCTAATAATGTTGAAGAAGAGGATATGCGCAGCTTTGATAAATTGTTAAATGATGCTCAAAGAGAGTTGTACCTTGGGTGTTGTAAGTTTTCTCTTTTATCATTTGTTATTAAGATGCTTCATGTGAAGGTGTTGAACAAATGGAGCAATAAGTCATTCAACATGTTGTTGGGGATATTAAATGACCTTCTACCAATAAGTGATCAAGTGATTCCATGGACCCTTTATGAAGAGAAAAAAATTCTTACGTGACTTAGGCTTAGAATATGTGTTGATTCATGCATGTAAGTATGATTGTGTACTTTTCTGGAAAGAGAATGCAAATCTAGATAATTGTCCGATTTATAAAGAGTCTAGATACAAGTTAAATGATGGAAAAGGTAAGAAAATTCCTCATAGGATCTTAAGATACTTCGCGTTGACACTGAGGTTGCAGAGATTATATATGTCAAGAAAAAAAGCTATAGATATGAGATGACACAAAAAGAAGCGAGTAGATTATGGGATATTAAGACACCCGGCTGATGGTGAGGCATGGAAGGATTTTGATAAGCAACATCCTTTGTTTTCCTAAGAGACTCGAAATGTGAGATTAGGGTTGGCCACTGATGGTTTCAATCCTTAGTATGTTGTCATTGGTTATCCCGGGACCATAAGCACCGGGGAGAGATATCGACGTTTACATGTGACCATTAATTGATAAGTTGAAGGAGTTATGGGAAGATGGTGTGCTTACTTATGATGCCTCAACTGAATTAACTTTTTGGCACATTCCAAAATTCCAAAAAAGAAAAAAAAGATAAAGAAAAACTACTAACAACACTCACCTTCCAAGTTCAAATATAATTACTCTTTCGGTGTGAAGTTTGTGAGTCCATTAAGTTGCACATTGCTCTTTTGGTGAGGTACCATATTAAGGGGGTGGATTTTTCAGTCAATGATTTGATTTATAATTGAGTGTATGGACACCATTGAGTGTTATTCTCTGCTTTTTTTTCTTTTTGTTGTCAAATTAGAGTTGGTTTTTTGATTTATCTAATGCCAGATAGGCTTATGCTTAACTTGATTAATGAAGTTACATTATAATATGTACTTCACACAGCTGAAATTTCCTTTGAGTTTAGGTTTAGAGGTAAAAGGATTTTACCACATTAGATTAAATAACAGAACAAAATACCAAAATAGGCAGCAAATTGTATTTGATTGGCTTTCCAGCATTCTTCCTACATAAAAAATTTGAGTACAATTTTCCTAAGTTCATACTCGACCTATTGATTAATCAGGCAAGTTTTCTCTGAGTTGTGTTTTGATTTTAGCCCACGAAGATAAATATTTCCCAACTAAAACTCCCCACAGAAAACGAATTACTGGACTCCTTAAAATCACTAGCATTTTCTCTTGGACCATGGATATGGGAAAAAAATATTTATCCCTTTATTTGCAATTACAGTCTTGCTCTATAATTAAAAAAAGAGAGAAGACAATTGTCGTATTGTTCAGAGGAGTGAAATACTCTGGTCTTCTTCAATACTCTGCAACCTTTTGTAGTTGTGATACTTTTATGAAGGTTAAGAATGGCTCCATTTGGTATATAAACTGCAACATCATGTGGAGTATATTTTGTGTTTGGAAGTGACTGTGAATGTGATGTAGAATAAAAAAGTCAAGTAGTCTTAATAGTGTGTGCTGCCTCTCATGTTTGATTCATATATATAATATGCATGGGTCGTAATTGTAGTATCCTTTGCATGAAAAAGAATATGCATGTCTTAACTGCAAGAGAGAAATCTGAATTGCTTGTAATTACATGCTGTAAATTTGCATTAGTGGTTGATTATATATATATATATATATATATTT
>NW_021027054.1:958141-980859 GCF_004153795.1 Camellia sinensis
GGGCAATTGAGAGGGAGATTTATAATCTGGCTTTGGGCCGTGGAAGGAGCCGGACAGAAGATGGCCGAGCATGTTTGGGCCGAGCTAACTTGGGCCTGATTAGAGTGGGATTTGCTCGGTCGAGGCTCGCCCCTGTTTAGGCCGAGCTAACTGGGGCTTCCTTTGTGATGATCTTGCTCGGTCCAGGCCTAAGTCTGAGGTCCAAGTCCCATGTTTGGACTGAGCTTCCCCGGATTTGGACTTGCTCGGCCGAGGCCTACCCCCGAGGTTTACTTAGCCGAGATGAGCGTCTGCTACCGGGTTTTGTGGGAGCACGATTAGCTTGGTGGGAAAAGTCTTCTGAATGCCAGTGTAACCTGTCTGGAACTCGGTCCTGCCAGAGTGCTACCGAGCTCGGCCGTTATGGAGCTCGGCGAGTGGAGCACTCGGGCACGTTACGCAGCACGGTTGTGGAAGGCCGAGGTGATTCCGCCAGGCTGCCGAGTTCCCGCTAATGTAGCCTGACAGTTGGGTTAGGTGGTGATTACTGGATTTATGCTGACAGATGGGATAGCAGCACCACGTGTCGAGAGACTAATGGGAGTAGATTTGGGGCGCAAAAGGTATATAAGCGTGTCTGCACCCCCCATGCTGAGGCAGACAGGACCATTTTCTACCTGAGTTAACAAGTTTTGCATGTTGGCTCTGATTATGGATTGCTCTTGCTTGAGGAGGGGTTCTTTTGATTCTGACTCGTGCCAATTGAGCCTCCAAATGAGCTTCTTCTGATGATAATAGGTTATTTTCAATGATTGTGTCTTGAAAGGCTTGAGAAGCACCAGCCAAAAAAGTAGCCATTGACTTCAATTGGTCGATTTGAGCTTTGCTGGCCTCAAACTCAGCATGATACTTATTGATGGCTAAAATATGTCGAGGAAGGGCAGTCAAGAAGTCCTCAAAAGCTTGTATTTGATCTGAGTCAAACAATTTTGGCATTAGAGCTTGAGTGGCTTGGAAATAGTTAAGAAGGTCTGTGGATCTTGTGAAAGCTAACTCATCGAATGGGAGCTATAGAAGTTGAAAAAATTGGTTGGAAGCGTCCATGAGTAAAGCTTCAAAGGTAGGAAGAGTATTCATTCAAGACAAAACTAGTTTTACCTTGAATGAGAGGGCATTATTGGCACCAAAACTTAGAATTCTCTATCGACAAAGGCATAAACACGTGCAGAAGTGGACCAAGAATAAAGAAAGTGAAGTTAGTGGCCTAAGAAAGAGAAATAAGGGTACAATACATGGCAGTTGCTAGAGGAGAGAAAATGCAAAGGCAGTTGCAGCAGTTGCAGTTCATGGGCAGTTATCGGAGCCTAGCAAATGAACACATGGTAGCACAGCATGACCATTGGAATCCATATAAAAGTTGGGAATTCAAAAGAGAAAAGATCTTCAACAAAATTTACAACTCATGTGAAATTAGGAGTAGCATAAGTTAATTAGGAGTGGTTCTTGTATTTAGGAGTAGTCTGTTTGTAATTCGGTCTTTGTAACCAAGTTTGGCTTTATCGATTGTTGTGCCTTTTGAACTTGTAATTTTAATTCTTGTAATTAAGTGACAAGTTTACTTGTTCTTCAATCGAATTTCAATTTATTTGCACTTGTTTCTTTATGTTGCAACCTCCAAAAAAGTCCTTGAAATTGTCAAGGAATAGGACACCAACCACATTGCCTGATTGAATTTTTGTTTGTGAAAATTGGTTTTCTATGTCGACTTTTTCTTGTCGATTTGATCTAAACCAGATTTTTGCTAATAGTATGCTACGTGACTGAGATGATATGGTGTCATCCTTCCACTTATTAATTGACATTTACCAACAAACGGGACCAAAGTTTGATGTAACTAAACACTTAACACTTTACCAAGCAAAAAGTAACTTTTTAGGTCCTATTTTAATCACATGTCAATTAATAGGTAAAATGGTATATCACATCATCTTGATTACATGACGTACCCATTATATAAAATACTTTCTCAAGCAATGAAAGAGTGAGATAGGACTGAGAATAAAAGTTAAAATAAGAAGATTTGTTTGGGATTAACGTGGTTAAATTATATAAATGTAATCCAAGTAAATGTATAATTATCAATATTTGATTAATTTAATTTTTTATTAGTAATTTATTTTAAAAATATTAAAAATTGAATGATTTGGAAAAAAAAATAAAAATAAATAGTAGACCCATGGTGGGCCCATAATTCCCCTACATTGGACCCTTCAATCCACTAGTCTAACAAATGGCGATTGAGAAGGAGATTTTATGAGCTGAAATAGGCCATGGCAAAGGCCGGACAAGTTGAGTGCCGAACACGTTTGGGCCGCGGTATCTTGGGCTTGTCCAGAGAGGTTTTACTTGGTTAAGGCACAGGGCCATGTTGGGCCGAGCTACTTGGGCTCATTTGTGTAGAAATCGGGCTGCTTGAAGTTGCTCAGCCGAGATGACTGCCTGCTATTCCGGATTTCACGGTTCGTGCGTTCAGCTCGGCAGGAAGGCCTACAGCTAACCGGTTCGACCTACCTCGAGCTAGGCTTGCCGGAATGCAACCAAGCTCGGTCGTTCTAGGGCTCGGAGAGTGGATCACTCAGATACGCCATGCATCGCGGTTATAAGAAGCCGAGGTGGTTCCGCAGGTCTGCCAGGCTCCGCCAAGATATCCTGACAGTTTGGTTAGGTAGTGATTGCTGGATTTGTGCTGACAGATGGGATAGCAGCACCACATGCCGAGAGACTAATGGGAGTAGATTTGGGGCGCAGAAGGTATATAAGCATGTCTGCGCCCCCTATGCTGAGGCAGATGATCATTTGGTGAGATACATAAAACACTGAACTCTCTCCTCTCTCTCTCTCTCTATCCCTGAGTGTGTGCTTACTTGACCGTCGGAGGGGTTTTCCGGCCACACACCGCCGGGTAGCTCACCGTCGTTGTGTTCGAAGGACGATCGGATAGACACGAAGCTTAGAAGAAAGGAGTACGGGCTTCGCCGGAATATTTGCTCCCCGTACAATTGGCGCCGTCTGTGGGAACTTGATAGACAAAACCTTGTCTTCCCAGCTCATCTGATCGCCGTCCATGGCGAGCAACGAAGAGATTTCGTTGTCTGCCATCGATGAAATTACCCCGGAGTCAACCAGATGGAGAGAAGGACACCCCGCCATTCCTCCGATGGCGGACCTGGAGACTTCTCCCGGAGGACATTCAAGAGATGTGCGGGATAAGCGCGGAAGAAGCTTTGGTCATTCTCGGAGTCCAGACAGTCACCGGCGGTGGAGAGAATCGCATGCCAAACGTCTGGAACACAAGCTAAGGGACCAAGACGCCGTCATCCGGAGAATGGCGGCAGAGATGGAGGATCTTAAGTGGCATGTCAAAGGGAAGGGTTTAGCTAGAGTGGGAGACCATAGTGAGCGCACCCAACCCCGCCATTCAGGCAGTCAGGACCAGCGGCACACTCCGTCCTTCTCAATCACCAGAAGTTACAAGGTTGGAGAGTTCGACGCGCCAAAAAAGAGGTCTAGCGCGCAAGACAGTACCTATCAGCCCTCACGTCCAGCGACGACGTCGAGGTATTCCTATTTCGCTTGCTCAGAGGACTTGCGGGCAGTCTTGAAGGAGCGGACATGCCGGCGAGAGACTCAACGGGTGCTGGTGCTCCAGCGGCTATCTTATAGGGGCCATGCCAGTGAAAAAGTCGTAATGCCGCCACCCCACCCAGCTGTGCCCCTCCTTCTAGACACAGATCTGGCGAGACTGAGTGCCACTCCTTTCTCCCTGGAGATAGAAACAACACCGCTTCCTGCGGGCTTCCACCAGCCAAAGTTCACGTTCTACGACGGGAAGACCGATCCATACATGCATGTCAGCCACTTCCGACAGGTCATGGCTGGATATAGGCGGAATGACGCTCTTATGTGCCTTATCTTCCTGTCAAGTTTGGGCGAGCTGGGCTTGAAATGGTTTGAGAGGCTGCCAGAAGAGAGCATCGAAAGGTGACAGCACTTGGCGGAAGCCTTTGTGACGCGTTTCAAAACCAACACCAGAACGCCAAAGGAAGTTGACCACCTTCTCAGTGTCAAGATGGAGCTGAGTGACACACTCAAGGCATACAACTCCAGATACTAGGAAACCTTCAACGAGATCTTGGATTGCCCGGTCAACCTGACAAATCACATAATATAAGCGTAGTCTCCCGGTCGGACATAGACTGCGGGACTCGCTTACCATGCACCAGCTGACATCCATGGGCCAACTAATGCAGCGTATCAACGAGCACATCCGAGTAGAAGATGATGCGGTAGCATCTACTGCGAAGGCAACTCCGGTAGCAACAAACAAGAGGTCGGCTGGCAAGGTGCACGCGGCCGGACAGGAGGCCAACTGCTCAAATGATCGCGCTGAGGAATCTGATCGAGGTTCAAATCGTCGAAATCGGGGTAGGGGTCAGCGGAATGACCGAGATGAATACCCCCGCGACGACGAAGCTGATGCAAACAGAAAGTTGAAAGCTCGGATAGGCATCACTACGGTCTTTAAGATTCCAATCTATCGCATACTTAGTGAAATCCGTGACGAGGATTACGTCCGGTTTCTTGCTAAGTTAGGCAATGTGCAAAAAGGCTTCAATCCGCGGTACCGCTGCACATTCCACTAGGAGCGCGGACACCGGACAGAGGACTGTTTGCCTCTGAAGTAACACTTGGAGGAGCTAGTCGCGGCCGGACACTTGGACCTTTACATTGATGGGGGTGTGAAGGCCGCACATCAAGCCCCGGTTGACCCGCGTGGACCAGATGACCTGGAGGCGCCCCCACAAGGAGTTGTTAATGTTATCCACGGCATAGTGGAACCGGCGCGTGTATGCGAGCTCCGAGGTATGATCAAGAAGGCAGAACACATGAGGGAAGTTTTATCGGTCAAGCCCGCGATCAAGAGAGGGAAAACTGAAGAGAAAGACGTGGTCAGTTTCTCTACAAGGGACTTAGAGCGCATTCAGATGTCGCACAACGATGCCTTAGTGGTCACACTCCGCGTCAAGGAATTTGATGTCAAGCGCATCTTGATCGACTAGGGAAGCTCAGTCGAGATCATGTATTACGACGCGTTCAAACAGCTTAAACTCTGAGACACAAACTTGGCTCCAGCAACTTCGCCACTGGTTGGTTTCAACTCTCAACCAGAGTGGCCTTTGGGAAAAATTATTCTGCCGATCAACGCGGGATCCGTGGTCAAGCAAGTGGAGTTCTGGGTATTGCAAGTGCCATCTACTTATAACCTGATCCTTAGAAGGGGATGACTTTACGCTATGCAAGTCGTAGCGTCGACCTACCACCAGGTGATGAGATTCCCCTCGGCTATGGGGCAATTGAGGAAGTTTGGGGCGATTAGGTCATGTCGAAGTAATGCTTCATGGCAGTAAACGGGAGCCGAGCTACCAAGGGCTTCGTCCAAATGATTGAAGGACTGGAAGACCAGGGAGTCCTTGATGACGTGGGCACCAAGGCTGAGGACAAAGCCGTTGAAGAGTTTGTGGAAGTGCGGATTGACACGAAGAGCCCGAACAAGTTCTTCTTGCTCGGATCAAGCCTTATCGCCTAAGAAAGGACCAAGATGGTGGAGTTTTTGATGGCAAATATCGAAGTCTTTGCATGGTCGCCTTACGACATGCCCGGCATCGATCCGAGTTTTATTTGCCATCACCTCAATGTTTTCCCCGGGGCAAAGCCGATCATTCAGAGAATGAGGAGATCGGTGCTACACCATGCCGAGGTAGTTGCAAAGAGGTGAAGAACTTGCATGAGGCACGAGCTATTCAGAAAGTGCACTACCCTCGGTGGATTTCAAACACGGTCGTTGTACCTAAGAAGAATGGGAAGTGGCGAGTTTGCGTCGACTACAAGACCGTCAACCGAGCTTGCCCTAAAAACAGCTTTCCTCTGCCCAGAATAGACCAGCTTGTCGATCTCACGGCCGAGCATAATAGGCTCAGTTTTTTGGATGCCTATAGCGGCTATCATCAGATTGCAATGCATGGCCCCGACCGTGAGATCACCTCTTTCACTACTCCCAGGGGACTCTTCTGCTACCGAGTCATGTCTTTTGGTTTGAAGAATGCCGGGGCAACTTTCCAAAGGACGGTGACCAAAATGTTTGCTCCTCTGCTAGGCCGGACGATGGAGGCTTATATCGATGACATGGTGGTTAAAAGTCGGCATCAAGCAGACCACTTGTCCGACCTAGCCGAGATGTTTGCCATCCTCAAACAGCACAAGCTACGCCTGAATGCGTCTAAATGTGCCTTTGGCGTGGGATCCGAAAAATTCTTGGGTTTCCTAGTCACAAACCGAGGCATCGAGGCAGACCCCACACAGATCAGAGTCGTACAAGAATTAAAGCAGCCAAGCTCGGCTAAGGACGTGCAGCATCTAGCCGGAATGGCCGCCGCGCTTAACCGATTCATAAGCCAGTCATCAGATCGCTGCCGCCCTTTCTTTCAAGCTTTGAAATCAAAGTTCTCATGGGATGAAGAATGTGACCAGGCATTGGCCGAGCTCAAGGAGTATCTGTCTTCAGCACCACTGTTGGTAACACCGAAGCCCGGCGAGGAACTTTACCTTTATCTAGCCGTTTCTCAGCATACAGTTAGTGAGCTGCTTGTCCGATCGAAAGGAATCAAGCACCTCCCTACGTTCTACGTAAGTAAAATCTTGCTACCGGGAGAGTCGAGATACTTGCTGCTGGAAAAACTTGCGTTGGCATTGACAATGGCCTCCAGGAAGTTGGCGTACTATTTCCATGCTCATACAATCATTGTTTTGACCAAGTTCCCCCTCAAAGCTTCGTTCGAGCGAGCGGGTGGACTTCTCCGGTCGAATTCTCAAGTGGGTGGTTGAATTGGGACAGTTTGACGTCAAGTTCCAGCCACGCACTGCCATAAAGGCCCAGACATTGGCCGATTTTGTTGCTGAATTATCATTCGGGATTCATCCCGTCTACCCAGTGGATCTGGCGGCGGCAGCCGAGGAGGTGAGTGCAGATTTAACCGAAGTAACACAGCAAGGTGATGTTGGCGACGCGAAACTTGCGCACCCCGCCGAAGAACCTTCAGCTAGTACGACGCTACAGCCCGGCGATGCGACGACAGAGTTGGGTATCACCGACCGACCTGCTCTGTCCGTTGCCACATCGCCAAGAGGGGAGGAAGTGGAACCGATCAGCATTGAACCTGACACCGCACAGCCGAGCGACCACGCGCCTATCCACCTGCAAGCCTCCCAGGACCCCTCAGAATGTTGGAAGCTCTTTGTGGGCGAAATGTGGAAACTTTTCGTAGATGGGGCTTCTAACCGCCACGGTGCCGGGCTGGACATAGTTCTGATTTCGCCAGACAGACTGACCATCGAACACTCTATCACTCTTGGATTCCCTGCATCAAATGAGGCTGAGTACGAGGCGCTTTTGGCCGGGCTCAAGAGCACGCTTCAAATGCACGCATCCGAGCTAATAGTGATTCCCAACTTGTGGTTAACCAAGTTTCTGGGATTTACGAAGCTAAAAACGACAGAATGGAAAAGTACCAAGCTCTGGTAAGAGATCACATCAAGCGATTCCAGGCAATAAGGGTCCAACAAATTGGCTGTGAAGAAAACGGCCGAGCAGATGAATTAGCCGGCCTCGTTTCCATGGTCGATAGCACATCTCCCAGCCCTCTCCTGATTGAATTCCTTCTGAGGCCCAGCATTGAGAAAGCCGAGCAGACAGAAGTACTCTGCACCGAGCTAGGTCCTTCTTGGATGGACCCAATTATCTTTTTTCTCAAAGAGCGGACCCTTCCAGCCGACAAGAAGGAAGCACATAAAGTCTGGGTGAAGTCAGAGCAGTTTTGGCTCTCTCCTTCCGGCGCTTTATACAAGAAGTCCTTCACTGGTTCCTACCTCAAATGTGTCCATCCAAACAACGTGGAGGCTTTCCTTTACAAAATTCATGAGGGCATCTGCAGCAGTCACATAGGGGGCAGATCTTTGGCCTACCGAGCTATCTCGCAAGGATATTGGTGGTCGTGCTTGTACGAAGACGCACAGAAGTATGTTCGCAAATGTGAGAAGTGCCAGAAGTTTGCCCACCAAATTCACCAACCGGCCAGAGAACTCCTTGCCCTCACCAGCCCTTGGCCCTTTGCGATGTGGGGGCTGGATATAGTGGGACTACTCCCAATAGCACCAGGCAACCAGAAGTTCTTTATCGCGGCCACAGACTACTTCACCAAATGGGTTGAAGCTGAACCTTTGGCAACGATCAAGGAGAAGGATGTAAAATGGTTTGTCTGGCAGAATGTGGTAACGCAGTTTGGCGTCCCCAAAATTCTGATCTCTGATAACGGCACCCAATTTGACGGCCGCCTATTCAGAGGATTTTGTGAAGACTTGAAGATTGAATTCTATAACTCTACCCCGGCTTACCCGCAGTCTAACGGTCAAGCCGAAGTATCAAACAAGACCATTCTTGATGGGTTGAAGAAAAGGCTTGAGAAAGCCAAGGGAAAATAGGCCGAGGAACTCCCAAGCGTTCTTTGGGCATACCGAACGACCCCGCGGCGATCCACCGGGGAGACTCCTTTTGCCTTGGCATACGGCATGGAGGCGGTCATCCCATTGGAAATTGGCATGCCCACCATCCGTAGTGAAAGTTTTGAGCCCGAGCTGAACTCTGAAACGATCGCTCTAGAATTGGACCTAGTGGAAGAACGCCGGGAAAAGGCTCTCATCCATGTAGCCGCCTACCAACAAGAGCTTTCAAGAAAATACAACAAGACGGTGCACCCCAGACCGTTCAAAGTAGGCGACTGGGTTTTAAAGAAGGTCATGGGCAACACCTTGGTGCCAGGAGAAGGCAAACTAGAGGCAAATTGGGAAAGACCTTACAAGAGAACCGATCTGGCGGGCAAGGGGGCATACCATTTGGAGGATTTAGAGGGCAGAGGGATGCCCCGGCCATGGAATGCGGCCAACCTCAAACTGTACTATTTTTAGCTTTTCATAGTTTGTGTTCTTTTTGTGCAAAGGAATTTTTGGCCTCACACTTCAGAATGTAATATTCTTTTCGTCAATATATAGAAGTGTCTTGTCTTTGCTCCAGCATCCTACGTGTTTTCGTTGCTTATTGTTAAATTCCAACCGAGATAGTTGATGATTTGTTCAACTTTGAGATTTAATTGAGATGTTTATTCCGGTCGAACAAGTTGATGATTTGTTCAACTTTATGATTTGAACCGAGATGTTTATTCTGGTCAAACAAGTTGATGATTTATTCAACTTTATGATTCCAACCGAGATGTTTAGTCCGGTCAAACCAGTTAATGATTTTTTCAACTTTATGATTCCAACCGAGATGTTTACTCCGGTCAAACCAGTTGATGATTTGTTCAACTTTATGATTTGAACCGAGATGTTTATTCCGGTCGAACAAGTTGATGATTTATTCAACTTTATGATTTGAACCGAGATGTGTACTCCGGTCAAACCAGTTGATTTGTTCAACTTTATGACCCCCACCGAGATGTTTGCTCCGGTCAAACAAGTTGATAACTTGATCAAATTTTGAGATTTGAACCGAGATGTTTTATTTCGGTTGACTAAGTCGATGATTTACTCAACTTTATGATTCAAACCGACATATCTTTTCCAGTTAAATAAGTTAAACAAAATGGTCTTTTTTGCCGAAGTATTTTGTCCGGCTGAAGTTATTTAGCTTGAAGACCGTGCAAACACTTGATAAAAATTGAATATTTTCATTGATGTGCAAAATAATTACAAGAGGATGGGCAGATAGCCCGGTTACATGTTCAAACAAAAAGAAGACAAAGAAAACTAGACTAAGGGGGAAAGGTTTGTGAATTCATCCTCGGTTGCGGTCGCTTCCAGGTCGACCGTGGTTGTGATCTCCTGGACACCGGTCTACTCCTGGCCGGGCTGCTTTGCACGGTTGCCACCCTCGCCACTTTCCTCGGCGTCCTCCGCCTCTTCTTCCTCGGCCTCAACCTGCAACGCACTGAAGATGTCATTGGCATATGGCACAAGGTACGTCGGCAGGAAGGCAACTGGGGGAGACGCGAACACGTCGGTCCCAGGTCCTTGGCCGAGCTGTTCACAAGCAGCCTTCCATCCCGCCTTGAAGAAGACATCTTGGGTGGCATGGACTTGCTTGGTGTAGCTCTCCTCGGCTTCCTTGAAACCGACGTTGTTGGCGTCCTCCAGCTCCTTCTTATTTGATTCTTTCAAAGTCTCCAGCTCAGCCCGGAGCGCGTCCCTTTCTTTCTCGGTGATTCCAAGCTGGCCGAGCAACCTGGAATTATCAGAGTTCACCATCTGCAGTGATGCTTTGGACCGGCCGAGCTCGGCATGAAGTTGTTCCACCTGGTTGGTAGAGTCGGTGGCCTTCTGCCGGAGTCGGTGAATGTGCTCCAAGACCAAGTGTTATTTCTGGATAGCCTGCAAGAAGAAGGTTCGATTAGAGAGAATTTCGAGCAAACACTTGGAAAGTTTTGGGCAAAGTGTGCGAAGTTCTTACCCTGGTCATGGACTTCACCGAAGACTTCACCAGCCGGGTGTCCGGCACGTGGTCACTGCCGACCACGTTGCTCGGCAGCAGCAAGGCTTTGGTCAGATTGAAGGCTAGTAGATGCTCCTTGTCACCCTTGACTAAGGCGGTTGCCGGGATCTCCTTGCCCTGGTGCTTGAGTTGCAGCCTCCATGTCGGTGTTGGGTCGGTCGTGACGGCAGGTTGCTCGGTATTTAGCTTCGCAACCAGCTCGGCGGAAGGGTCTGCACGTGGCCTTTTTTCAGCCCGGCGGTTGTCTTTTCTTGCTTGCCCGGTGGCGGGAGACGCCAGTGCAACCACGGTCCCGCTTGATTGCCCGGCAGCGGCTATGCAGGTTGGGATGCTCGGTAGCTCGGTAGAAGTCGCAGTGATGAGATTCTTGATGCGGCTTCTCTTTGCCATCTCTTCTGCCTCGGTTAACTGGATGAAGGGCACGTCTGGCAATGTGGGGTCTGGAGGAGGTGATGGAGCGCGGAGAAAGTCTGTTACCTTACTCCGGCGTGGGGCTGAATATCGATATGTCGGCACGTAACTGAGGAGCTCGTGGCAATCTCGGTTTCTGTAACAAAGCATGGTCATGATGGCTGCTTCGTTGGGGTAGTGATAGTTGGCTTGCAAAGTTTCGATTGCTGCAAAGGAAAGAAGAAAAAATGCTAAGTACAGAATAGTGGAGAAAAATAATTAATCGAGCAGTTAGCGCGGCTTACATGTCTCGCCAAAATTTTTGCTGATAAACCAGCCCGGTACGATGCCTGTTTCGTAGTTACCAGACACCCAGAAAAAGTCATCGTCGTGCAAGTCCTTGTCTGGGGTGCCGGTCACTATCTTCTCCTTGACCGGTTTGATTTTTAAATAGTAGGCAAGGCCATCGCCTGTATGCCCGAGAGTATACTGGCGCAATATCTCGGCTAGTCCTAGGTTGGTTCCTAGCCAGTTGTTCAGTTCGTGGATCCCGTTGATTATTCTGTAAGTGTTGGTTGAGACCTGGGTTGGAGCTAGCCCAGTGCGCCGCAAGAACTCACAGATCAGCGGGTTAACCGGGAAGCGGAGGCCCCTTTCTATAATGGACAGCATGGTGAAGGGACACTAGTCTAATCTGCCCCATGGGGTTGTGTCCTAAACGCCGAGCTCTAAGTGAACGTCGTCCGGGATACCGTATTCTTCCCAGAACGCGGCTAGAGCGACCGGGGTGTCGACCAGGAAGCGGTAGCGCCCCATGTGTGGCCGGCTGGTTTTAGCTCAGCTGAGGTGGTTTGGCACAAACTCTTGCTTGATGGCTGCTCGGTCTTAGAGAGCCTCGGAGTTTGTGTGGTCCCCTTGGACTCTGCAGGAAAAGGAGGGTAAGTGTAAGTGGAAACGCGGTCGCGCAAAACGAGCTTGACTTTAGCTCGGTCTGATGGAGTGCCAGACCACCTCGATCATGAAGGTAAATACAGAAGCACGACCGGTCAAGCGGACCAGATATTAGCCCGGTCGACCGGTCAAGTACTCTGCCTACCTCGGTTTCTACAGAAGTTTTCTTAAAACTAGCAATTTGCTCGGTCATAATGTTTTTTGGGATCAAGAGAAGACCTGGAGCCCGGTCCGCCACAGATCTTCAGGTGTTCATCACTGGGGCTGAAGAACAGCAAGGAGGACAAGGGGCATGGAAGGTTTTTGGGGAGCTATACCCTAAAATCTATGGTTTTTGTGCCCTAAAACGAAGAATGTCAAATGAAATAGCAATAAAGGGGTAAAAGAACTTACCAGAATAGGGATGGAGGTGAGTCTTCAAGCACAAATGGAGCAAGACGCAAGAAGGAGGCTCTTCGAAGGCTCTGGAGCTCTGGAATGTCAAGAACTGAAAGAGAGTCAGTAAGAACGAAATGAAGGGAGAAATGACGTATATATGGGAGAGAGAGAGACCGCCAAAATTTTTGAATGTGAAGGGACGTGAGGGTTGGCTGCTCGAGGCCAATAAATGAGAGACGCGTGTCCCAATTAATGGCGGCGTCAGAGTTAAAGAGACAGGGAGGCGATATGAGGCGTCGACCAGGCAAGTTTGGAAACCAGACATGTCGACTAGCACGGTTAACTACTTGCAAACTGAGGACCGAGGAAGAGTCTACCCCGGTTGGATCATGTAATCCCAGTCACGCTTGTGCGGACGGAATTAAGGGGCAATTGAGAGGGAGATTTTATGAGCTGAAATGGGCCATGGCAAAGGCCGGGCAAGTTGAATGCCGAACACGTTTGGGCCGCAATATCTTGGGCATGTCCAAAGAGGTTTTGCTTGGTTAAGGCACAGGGCCATGTTGGGCCGAGTTACTTGGGCTTATTTGTGTAGAAACCGGGCTGCTTGAAGTTTCTCGACCAAGATGACTGCCTGCCATTCCGGATTCCACGGTTTGTGCGTTTAGCTCGGCAGGAAGGCCTACAGCTAACCGGTTCGACCTACCTTGAGCTCGACTTGCCGGAATGCAACCAAGCTCGGTTGTTCTAGGGCTCGGCGAGTGGATCACTCAGATACGCCGTGCATCGCGGTTATAAGAAGCCGAGGTGGTTCCGTCGGTCTGCCGGGCTCCGCCAAGATATCCTGACAGTTTGGTTAGGTGGTGATTACTGGATTTGTGCTGACAGATGGGATAGCAGCACCACGTGTCGAGAGACTAATGGGAGTAGATTTGGAGCGCAGAAGGTACATAAGCGTGTCTGCGCCCCCATGCTGAGGCAGATGATCATTTGGTGAGATACATAAAACACTAAACTCTCTCCTCTCTCTCTCTCTCTATCCCTGAGTGTGTGCTAACTTGACCGTCGGAGGGGTTTTCTGGCCACACACCACCGGGTAGCTCACCGCCGGTGTGTTCGCAGGACGATCAGATAGACACGAAGCTTGGTAGAAAAGAGTACGGGCTTCGCCGGAATATTTGCTCCCCGTATAGCGACCAATGACAAATTATTTTTTATCATTTTTTTAGAAGAGGAACACCTCATTTTTAATTGAAAAATTTAAATATACATATGTTATAATTAGATTATCCTATTATGATTATATATATATATATATTAAATTATAAAATTGTAAAATAAACACCCTTAATTAAATTAAAATATCAACTATATAATAAAAGAAAGGGAAATTTTTTAAGGTCCCTTATATTAAGATTTTATAGCATAAAAGACATGAAATATTTTCATGGTAGTTGGGGTCCCTTAAATTTTTATAGAAAAATTTCGAAGCAGAGAAATTTCTCTAGTTTGCTCAATTTCTTTGTGTTTTCAAATGTTCTCTGTATTTTTAAATTTCGCAGGTTTGCTCACAATTACGTTACTAATTTAGGTTACTTGTTTGATTTTCATTGATTAGTTGTCTCCTTATGTGTAATTTTAATTTGAGATGAATTTTTTCTAGCACTAAGATATCCCTTTTAGATTAGTTTTCTCTGAACACATTGGACTCCCTTTTCTCTTTGTGCCTTGTTTGATTTTCTCTGGCTGGTTGTTTCTTTGATTTTCTCGCAAATTTTCTCTATCATTTGAATTTTCCCTACCCACATTAAACTCCCACTAATTTATGTTGCTTGTTTGAATTTCACTAGTTTGTTGTCTCCTTGTGCTGAATTTTCTCTGGTATCTGTATTTTCTCTTACCACAGTAAAGTCCAATTTCTTTTTATGGCCTCCTTAATTTTTCCTATCTAGTTGTGCTTGTGTGTGTAATTTTCTTTGTTTTTTGAAAAAATTTCAAGGATTTAACATCTTTAATGCTATTTTCTGTCCTTGTGCTGAATTTCTTGTTGACATCTTTATGTTTTCATTGTCTAAAAATGGTAAAGCGCAACAGCAGTAAAACACCTAAAACACCACAAAAGAAACATAAAGTTGTTGAGTCTTCTAGTTATGAGCTAAGATCAAAACGCAATAGCAGTAAAACACCGCAAACACCCCAAACAAAATAGAAAGTCTCTGTCACTACCAATTATGAGTTGAGATTTAAAGGCAGCAACAAAGCACCAAAAGCATCATAAACAAAACAAAAAGTCTAAGCCCAAGAGGCAACTAGCATCAAGAAGACACCAACTCCAAAAGTCTCAAGCTCAAATGGAAAAAGAAATTGTAGAGAAAATCTATCTCAATCAAACTACTAGCTTCAACAAGATCAAGTAAGCATATAGAGTAAAGTGAATCCAATGTGTTTGGAGAAAATTGTGGTGCTAGAGAAAATTAATCTCAAGGGAAAAATTACACAGAATGAGACAACTAACTAGTAAACATCAAACAAGCAACATAATTTGGTGGGTCAGGGAAAATTCATATGCTAGAAAAAAATCAATAAAGGCACATAAGTTAATATGATTATAATTGTGGTTAGAGAAAATTCATCACATAGAAAAAACTAACTAATGAAAATCAAACAAGCAATATAATTGAAATGCTAGAGAAAATTCATCTCAGCCAAACTAATAGCAAAGAAATTGCAGAGAAATTCATCTCAATCAAACTACTAGTTTTAACAAGATCAAAGCACATAAAGTAAAGTGAATCTAATGTCATCAGAAAAAATTCAAATGCAAAAGAAAATTGTAGATAGAATCACAAAACAAGTTTTAAGAAGATACAAAAGCAATCGAAACCCTAATTAATTTACATATTATTAAGAAATAGAAACCCTAATTAATTGAAGAATATTATAAAATACAATGAAGTGTAGATACAGAGAAAAACTAGTTTAGGAATAGAAACACTTACCAGAGTTAGGTAGTGATAATGAAACCCTAATTAGGAACGTAGATGAATCGAGTTAATGGTTCCTATCATTTATACTTGTTATTAATGCACAGTTGATAAATAAGATAGTAAATGAATATTGTAAGAAAATATATTCATCATAGCATTTAATTATAAATTTTTAGAGAACCATTACATAAATCATTAAATTTTGAAAGCAACTCTAATACAAAGTGATTTTTACTAAAATTTTGAAATGTCAAATTAAATTTTGAAGGATATTAAGCAGTGAACAAATCTCAAACCAGACTTGCAATGTATAATAAGAGAACCATCCCAAACCCACCCCCATGCCGGCCTAAGGGCATCACCAACAGCTTAGCTAAAAGCTCATTTTGACTACTTTAGAGAGCATCAGCTCCAACAACCTCGGCCGAGACTTGCTACTTTGACAAATGATACAGTAACTCGCTAAAGTTGACGATTTACTGTACACGGGCTAATTTTTTTTTATATTAATTTCAACTCTCATATTTTGTTCTATACTTGTAGCATTTCAATAAATAAAAAGAATAATATTTTAATACTATGTTTGGTTATGAGATTTGAAAAGAGATTTAGAAAATGAAAGAGAAAATGTGTGTGAACTTGATGAATTAGGTATATTTTATTCACATTTCACGTTCCTTTTCTATTTTTCTTTCCAAATCATTTCTCAAATCCCTCAACCAAACACAGTATAAGAATTTATAGTTAAAGGACCGAGTATTGTTGGAATATGTATTAAAAAAGTGATTAGATAAAATAAAAACGAAAAAATTACCGATAAATCTCATATAAGGGAATGTTAATCCATTTAATGTTAAGACATTTCTTATGAACCAATTAGTCTTTTGTTTTTTAGAAAGTTGTATTTATTTGATTTGGTGTCATTTAAATTTAAATGAATGCCTTTTATGATTCATATTCTTAATTTTCTAATTCATTTTTGGGATAAGAATGGAAATCTGAGATGTAGAAGATTCTTTTTTTGAGAGAATGGTGGTTGAAGTGTTGATTGTCGAGCGTAGAAATTTATATTTCTGTTAGTATGATTTTCTGGTATTACATTAGAGTGTTACATTAGAATGCTACGTTTGGAAAAAGTATGCTATGAAGTTTTTGTGTATTACATTGATTGAAGTGTTAAGTTTGGAAAAAAAAATACACTAAGAAATTTTTTTAGAATGTTACGTTTTTACATTTGAAAAAAGTATATTAAAAAGTTTTTAGTGTGTTATATTTGAGTGTTGTGTTTGGGAAAAATACACTGAAGAATTTTTGTGTGTTACATTGATTGAAGTATTACGTTTGGAAAAAGTAAATTAAAAAGTTTTTTTTTAGAATGTTATGTCGTTACGTTTGAGAAAAGCACATTGAGGAGTTTTTTAGTATATTACACTAGAATGTTACGTTTTTAGAGTATTACGTTTGAAAAAAATACACTAAGAATTTTTTTATTGAAGTGTTACGTTTAGTAATTTCATCATCATGAGAAAATTCATATTTATCCATCAATACATAACATACACTGATTTATACTTCACTCTTTATGTAATTCACACTAGAATGAGATCTTTGAGTCCATAAGAAAAAATGGGAGGATCAAATTGTTTAGTTCCTTTTATTTATTAGAATGTTAACAAATTCGATGGTAAAATAAAGGGGCATTTATTTATAAACCATCTTTACCTAATTATGTTTCACTTAATTTAAATTATTTTTTTATATTCTAATAAGTTTTATAAGGGACATAATTACTAAAATACTTCTAATAATAATAGGGTGAAGCGCGCATTAATATTTACATTGACAGTGTGAATGTTTCATAATATGAACAATCACATTGTCAATGTGAACATTCACGCTATCAATTTTTTTTTTATTTTTATTTTAGAAAATTACATATTCAAGTGAAATCTTATTTGATAGATCTCATTAATTAGGTTTCAAAAATATAATGTACAACAAAAATTATGAATTTTTTAATTTTAATATACAGAAAGTATAAAATAGTGCATACCAAGCTGCTAAGGGTTCAAAAAAATATTTGTAAGAATAAAATTGTTCATAAATTATCTTAAATATAATAATTAGGATTTTATAGATCAAATATCTAAATAATAAGATTTATTAAAATATAAAAATATATTATTACTAATTGGGATACAAATATGTTATAAAAACTTTCATTTTTTAAAACCTTTTATATAGTTAAATAAACTAAAAATTAATAAAATATACTAGGCTAAATTCTTTATCTCAAATCCAATCCGAATATTCAATAGACACAAAATTTCAATTCAATCCAATTTTATGGTGTAAATATTTTTCTCAAACTCTATACATATTATGTTGAGTTGAGCAGATTGGACAGGCCAATGGCCCCGTGACGACCCACGGATAAAAATAAAAAAAATACTAATAATCAAAAAAATCAAAAAATAACACATGCAAAGCTGAAAAATATTTAAGATCCAAAAAAAAAGTATCTTATAATTTGATCTATAATGATGTTATAAAATACATGTTAATTTTTAATTTGTAATATACTTATGTAAGACCTATTTCTTTTATCACATCATTATCAATAAATTTAAAATTTTAAATTATAATCTATAGTATTACTCTACAAAGCATAACATTGGAGCAGGGCCAACCCTGGCCAAAGGCCAATAAGGTCTGTGCCTTAGGCCTCAAAATTTTAGCCTAAAAATAGGGTTCCAAATTTAGTAAAATGTTATAGACCTAATAATTTTTTTTTTTTAGAATCAATTTAAAGGGCCCCAAAATATTTTATTGGTCCATGTATGGTTTAGCCCATATTTATTTATAAGTGTAGTTTGGCCCATATTTATTAAAATGAAAATATATATATATATAAAAAAATGTTTGGGGCCAAAAAGAACAATGCATACAATATATGGGCCCAAAAATATATATATATATATATTTTTTACCTTTTTTATCTATTAGATTTTAGTGGAATAAATAATTTTGCCCTAATTTTTTTACCTAGGTGTTTATCAGTTTTAATTGAATAATTTTTTCCTAATTTTTTTGCCCTAATTTTGTTTCATTAAATTGTTTTGTTTATAATTTTAATGATTATATGCGCAAGTAATTTTTTTTGTGACTATAAACAAATAAAAAAATTGTAACTTATCGTTTTATTCATGAATTTATTTTTGTTAATGTAAGTAGAGCCCCCATTTTCGAAATTCGCCTTAGTCCCCCTAAATCTTAGGGGTTGTTTGGGGTGTCCTAAATAAGTGCACTTTTTGTCTTTTTGGACTAAAAAGTTGAAGAAAAAAATATGGATGTTTGAGTTAACTTTTTGACTTTTTATGAAAAATGTGTATTAAAAAATTGTATAAATAAGTGTGTATGAGACGATAAGGTAGAAGGCCGTACGGATTGGCAGTGGAGTATGCCGGGCGAGTAGATGAGAAAATATTGTCTCCTTTTCGGGCTTGGATTGATGGTGTTGTTTGGCCCGTGGGGGCATACCACGGGTTCCGTTTTTTTAATTGGAACTTCAATGTGTAGAACTCGTCGAGTACTATATGCTTGTAAAAAATCACGTTGATTGGATATCGATAGCTATCTAATCGTGTTAGTTTTTTTCTGATAACTGTTAACTATAACACCATCTATTTTTATACAAAACTGATTTGATCATGTAGTTAACGATATCCGATAGACGTGATTTTTTATAGGCATATATTACTAAACGAGTTCTACATTTTGAACGATTCAGATTATCAAAACGAGACCCATGGTGGGCCTCCACGGGCCCAACTTTACCATCCAATTTAGTGAATATACACATAATTATTATTATTTTTTTTTTTTTGTCTCTGTCACTGACTAGTTCATCACGTCAGTACCAATCTTGGGCCATCTACTTTATATGTATTAATATTTGTATATTAATTTTTTAATATTTTTTTTGATGAATAGTGATAACTTTTTAACTTTTTGGATAACCTTTTGGCTTTTTCTAAGGTTGCCAAACTAGCCCTTAGGGCCAGCCCTACATTGGAGTGGCTACTGTCCAAACCATCGCTGAGTTTGTTGACCATTGAGACTGGTTGACTGACTAGGTGCTATCACAATTTCATTGACGATTTGATCAAGTGGAGTACCGTAATGAATTATAACCAAGAGCACTGTGTGAAAACGTAGGAGTGGTCATTTATGGGGTCGGATTCGGGTTAAGTTGGCACTATCAAATAGGGGTGTTCAAGAAACCAATTCACCTGATGAAACCGATTCACCCGACTCAAAAAATCACTCAACGGACGGTTTCGTGAGAATAAACGGTTAGCTACGGTAGAGAAATTCAAAATTTTCCAAAATATCGGTCGAGTCACGGTTTCCTAAACCAAAAAATCATAAAACCCAAACCGACCGGCCTAATTAAATATAATATATTCCATACGTGCTATAGTTTTATTTGCTAAACAAATTACATCTTTGTCTTTTATTAATTTTATATTTATATATTCTCAAAAATTGATCTCTACACTCTGTCCAATACGCTCTGAGATTTTTAGAAAGAAGAGTAGTCGTCATAATTACATTCCAGAAAAGTGAACTGCTAGCCTAGGTGTCTATCCCAAAGCCTAATGTCATAGTGACTTATTTTTTTTAATTTTTATCTGAGTCTTTATTCAACTCATTCATAACACCTCTCTCTCATTATGAGACTCTCTCTCTCGATTTGATCTTTTTTTTCTTTTTTTTTTCCTTTCAAACTCTCTAATTTTATAAATTTTTAATCCTCAACACCTTCACTCTGGAAACCCCTCATCTCCCTCTCACACTCACCCTTTATACAAACCAAAGAGTTCTTATAACGGTGATTTTGAAAACAAAGGACATTGAAGAAGCAGCTTTGGTCAGAAATCAATAATCTAAGCCTACAGATGAATATATATATATATAATATATATGTACGAGCACGAAATAATCTTCTTGTATTATCCTGTTGATCAAGTTTGCGCTCCTCTAAACGTCGTTGCTTTTACTCCCTGAAAACACAAACGTGAGCTAGCCGGCAGGTGTGTGCCGGATACCTCTCTGATGCCTAAGTCAGCAAAATAGATAAATAGACAAAAGCTCTGCATATTCGGGAATCAAAGTTGTGTTACCTTTACATAGGTTATGTTGTGAGCTTTTATAGGTTCCGTGTGGCACAATCCTAGTAGGACTGTTATTCCTCCATGTAGAGTCCTCCTAGGAATCACACTCCTGAAAGATAATGCTTATCTCTCAACACCCCCCTCAATACTTAAACCAAGTGAGATGGTTTTACCTCGGTTGGATGACGATATGACCGAGCTAACACTAGCCCTTGGTTATACTTAATCCAGCGCCTTCAAATTCAACACAGCTCGGTTTTGTCTGTTAAAACCGAACTAATCCCAGCAAGCTTGGACCGTGCTAACCAGAGCAAGGTCCACCATAAGAAGCCATAATACCTCGGCTCCAAATATCATGACCGAGCTAATTATCACCACTCCGACCGTGGTGACTGTAATCATGCTTGGACCGAGCTAACGACAAGATCCTCTTTACTCAGCCTTTTTTACCGCGGCCCACAGAACGGCCCATCATCACACCTTAGCTTAGCTCGGCCCTAATGCACATAAAAACTCCCTCTCAATTGCCCCTTAATTCCATCTGTGTAGCATGATTAGGATTACTTGATACCAGCCGAGCTAAAAGCAGTCAAGTCAATCAAGGTCACTCCCTACCGGTCTGCCGACTAGTCCGGTTCATAACGTCCTTTCAGTCTATATACCTGAATCGTTTCCTATTCGCATGAACACATGGCTGCCTCCCGTTGGTCAAGTACAACTAGCTGCGCCGCCCTCTGTAGACGTCCCCCGAACGCCCCGGGAGGGTGAGTCCCGTTCTGTTCATTTGGGGTTACTACAGTTCGGACTCTCGAATTGTCACGGTTCTTAATCTGAACCAAAGAGTCCAAACCCGGCAAATCGTTTTGAGAAAACAAATTTTTGAAAGAAGTGCCAAACATGGACTGCTTTGCCAGATACAGAGTCGCCACCTAAATATTTTAAAATGACAGAATTTAGGAAACCCTGACTCGGTGCCAAAGGCCACGTGTCTGTCATCACCAAAGTTGTCTTGGCTCGGGAGCTTGGGTACGATTGGGGAAGGCCAGCTATGAGCACCCCCTCTCGCCCGGTCCGAAGACCGGCCTCTACTAACCGTGATATCCATTTTTGAAAACGTTATGTGTTCTTATTCTGATTATTAGCCTATAATTACTATGTTATGCGCACGGCAAACAAGTATAGACTAGATTGCCTACTTTGGAAATAAGCATTGCATATCCGTTTATTTTGGAAAATGTTTTGGAGTTTGCTACTCGCAAGTAGGCTAAAGTACGGATTTCAACGAGTTTTTCCAACTCAGACAATCCAACCTTCACCCACAGGCATTCAAACAGTTTATCACATAAGCATCTAGCCACATGGTAAGCATGCTGTCATGGCAACACTCGCACACATGCAACGATGCTAAAGCATAGAACTTACAGAGTACTCCAAGCCAAAACAGAAACTAGTTAGTAATCACATGCATGATCCTAGTTCATGTTAAAAATGGCTAGTGCAACACATGCAAAGATGCAATCTAGACAGGCTCGGCTATTCTAAGATGGCATATGATGATGATACAACTAACACGTATTCAACTTGGAATTGAAGTACAATGCAGTTAGTATGATGCGCCGAGCCCGATATATGCAAAACAAATGTATGGATGCACGCATGCGTAGCATAAGGTATGCTAAATTAAATATGTCCTAATACTAACCATCGAAAGCAGGTAAGTAAAAGGGAGAAAGAAGTGGGGATTGGAAGACATGCACACACGCACCCACACTTATTACAAATTCGCCCTCGCTCGGAGGGACCAAAAGAATAATACAATTAATTAACTACGAGCTGACTAATTATTACAGTCCGTTAACTAGTTAAGCAAATTAACTAATCTAGGAAAACAGTAAACAGCCTTGGGAAGAGGGCCCCATGCAATGTATGCGCGGTTCCGCTCGGAAAGTCACAGCCATGCACAAGTTGCCTCCACTTTGACTGTTATCCTCCTCTGAAGACTGCACAAGTCCCAGGGTTGCTTCTCTGAATGCTTCGGAACATCACCGGCTAAGGGGATTTGCCACCGGCCATGGAGAATGACCACCGGCCTCTGATTGAGATATCGGCCACGGATGGATGGCCGGTCGGCACTGCATATGGACATTTATTCGGACCCTCTTGCATGATGGCAGATATGTAATTATGGTGTTTATTTGC
>NW_021027054.1:981070-1085681 GCF_004153795.1 Camellia sinensis
AAAACAACAAAATAGTCTGTCTGCTTCTAGCCTCCCAAGCTATGTTCTTGGAGGTGGCATACCGTCGGTACCTGAAAATGAAGTCCCATATAGGGTGAGCCACAACGCAGTAGAAATATACTAAACCAACCATAAACAATGACTAAAATAATAACATTCAATAGATGGTCCACACTTATATTCCAACCTATGTCATATTACAGTTTCATGACAATCAGGCCCATGCTATATTTCACATTCCAGTCCTTATTCGTCATCAAGTTTGAAAACAAGGCTCAGAGTCTGGCCAAATAACTTAATGAGATTAAAACTCATCTTTAAAACACTTTCGAAATTCATGATGGATACACATTTTGATGTTGTATCAATAACACATAGAAGCACTTCTATACTTCACAATTGATAATGATATATATTTTAGTGCGATATCAAATTAAAGCATTAAAGGAGCATCAAATGCAAGCATACAAGCATGCTATAAGGTCTGAAATGGCATGATAAATGGTTCCAAACCACTGAAACAAAGCAAGTAAAGCATGCTAGGGGGGTCAACACTCAAGGCCTACAAGGGAGATTGCATGGTAGCTATACAAAGCAAAGCATGGATGACCCGAATGACCCAAAACAGACCTTAATCACACTAAAACATGCATAAAATCTTCACAAAGCTAAGCCAAAATCATGCTAGAAAGAAGGCTCAAAGCACAAAGCATGTTAAGGCAATTTCATGGCATTACAAGACAAGTATGTTTAGCAAGCATGGTGTGTCTAAACCAAGTAAAAACAGTGCTATATCATGGCAAAATAAGCACAAATAACACTTAAGACATGGCCAACATGAACTTAAAAATGGTGCTCACACATGAGGCTAAAATGACACTTTTTGAAGACAACATGGAGAGGGATGGCCCTCTCCTTCTTAGGACCTTAAACCACCATCCTCACCACTGAAATCCCTCAAGATTTCACTGGTGAGGAGGCCCAAACAAGGTGGTCCCGAAGTTCACCAAAAATAGCACAAAATGGGGCCAAACAAGGCCTAAGAGGGGGTAAACGACCCCAAACACAAAAGTGTCCTTAATAAAGTATCTTAAACACAAAAAAACATAACTTTTTTATGTTATACACAAAGCCCAAATCCGAAAGCAAGACAGGCTGAAAGGGTGTGCAAAAACGGGGAATAAAGAGAGAAAAAGGGTTACCTTTGTAGCCAAAAGGGGACAGCAGCCTCTGGACCCAAAAATGCAACCCTCAACCTCTGAAAACAAGACCCAAGAACCTCCAAGTGATGATGGAAGTGTTGTGCTAGGAGGTGTTGTTCAAATGGCCAAGAACTAGACCCTTTTGAGCCCTCTAACCAACACAAATGTAGAGAGAGAGGGAGATATAGAGAGGGAGTGATATATATGTGATATATATCAGATTTTTCTAACCCCAAAAGGGGAGGAGAGGCTCTCTTTTTATAGAGAAACCAAGGGGGGAAAGCTTCTCTTAGAAGCTTTGACCAAAAAGGCCAAGCTTCTCTTAGAAGCTTGGAGCAAAAAGGCCAAGCTTCTTGGAGAAGCTAGGCAAAAAGGGTCAAAAGGTTCAAGCTTCTTGGAGATGCTAAAAAAAGGTCAAGCTTCTTGGAGAAGCTAAAAAAAGGGTCAAGCTTCTTGGAGAAGCTAAAAAGGGTCAAGCTTCTTGGAGAAGCTAAAAAAAGGTCAAGCTTCTTGGAGAAGCTAAAAAAAGGGTCAAGCCGGCTAGCAAAAAAAAGGTCACCGGCCAAAACAAAGTGCCGGTCGGCAAAATATAGTGCCGACCAACCATCAATAGTGCCGACCGGCCATCACCAATGGCCGGTGGCAAGGAAACAAGGCCGGTGGCCTCAAGCCATGGCCGGTGAGGTGTGGGGAGGGCCTACAAGCTATTTCCCACCCTCAGAAGCAAAACAATAAGTGTTTGATGTAAAACCAAACACAAAAAAAACCAGTCGAGAGGTCTTGAGGCAAGGCACGTAGCCGAAACCTCCGAGAACTCAAGACGAACACGAACAGGGATGATCATCGAGTGTTCAAACGATGACGTCCAAGCCTTGAGGATGGTCAAAAATGGGGTGTTTACAGTTGCCCCTCTTTGACAGAACTTGAAAGTTATAACAATGACGGGAGTGAGTGTCAAAGCCCAGAGACGACCCATTTTTGATAAGGCCGAAGACTTAGACAAAGCATACAAGCTACAAATAAAGGTATGCGCCCGAGGGCAGGGGCAAAATGTAAGACAATGCACAAAGCCGAGCATAACTTATGATCATGCAAGAAACATAGGGACGTATTCCGGTGTTTCGGAAAGGTATAAGCATTAGAACATATTCCAAATGCTCTTAACCAAAGAGGGAGAAACATAGGGACATATCCCGGTGTTTCGAAGAGAAGGAGAAACATAGGGACGTATCCCGGTGTTTCGGAAAGAAGGAGAAACATGGGGACGTATCCCGGAGTTTCGGAAGGAATGAGAAACATAGGGACGTATCCCGAAGTTTCGCAAAGAACGAGAAACATAGGGACGTATCCCGGTGTTTCGAAAAAAAGAGAAAGAAACATAGGGACGTGTCCCGGTGTTTCGAAATGGTGTGAGCATTGGAACGTATTCCAAACGCTTTTAACCGAAGAGGGAGAAACATAGGGACGTATCCCGGTGTTTCGAAAAAGAAGAAGAAAGATAGGGACGTATCCCGGTGTTTCGGAAAGGAGTAAGAAACATAGGGACGTATCCCGGAGTTTCGCAAGGAACGAGAAACATAGGGACGTATCCCGGTGCTTCGGAAAAAAGAGAAAGAAACATAGGGACGTATCCCGGTGTTTCGAAATGGTGTGAGCATTGGAACGTATTTCGAACGCTTTTAACCGAAGAGGGAGGAACATAGGGACGTATCCCGGGGATTAGGGACGTATCCCAAGGATTAGGGACGTATCCCGGTGTTTCGGAGAGGAGGAGAAACATAGGGACGTATCCCGGTGTTTCGGCGAGAAAGAGAAACATAGGGACGTATCCCGTGGCTTCGGAATGGAAAGAGAAACGTAGGGACGTATCCTGTTGTTTCGAAATGGAAAGAGAAACATAGGGACGTATCCCGTTGTTTCGGAATGGAAAGAGAAACATAGGGACGTATCCCGTTGTTTCGGAATGGAAAGAGAAACATAAGGACGTATCCCGGAGTTTCGGAAGGAATGAGAAACATAGGGACGTATCCCGAAGTTTCGCAAGGAACGAGAAACATAGGGACGTATCCCGGCGTTTCAAAAAGAAAAGAAACATAGGGACGTATCCCGGGGTTTCGGAAAGAAATGAGAAACATAGGGACGTATCCCGGCGTTTCAAAAAGAAAAGAAACATAGGGACGTATCCCGGTGTTTCAAAAGGAAACGAAACATAGGGACGTATCCTGGCGTTTCAAAAAGAAAAGAAACATAGGGACATATCCCGGCGTTTCAAAAAGAAAAGAAACACAGGGACGTATCCCGGCATTTCGGAAAGAAAAGAAACATAGGGACGTATCTTGGTGTTTCGAAATGAAGGAGAAACTTAGGGACGTATCCCGGGGTTTCGAAAAGAAAGCGAAACGTAGGGATGTATCCCGGGGTTTCAAAAAGAAGGAGAAGAAACATAGAGACGTATCCCGGTGTTTCGAAAAGAGAGAAACGTAGGGACGTATCCCGGTGTTTCAAGAACAAAGAAAAACGTAGGGACGTATCCCGGTGTTTCGGAACTGAAGAGTGTGCATAACAATGCGATTAAACTGTACATAACAATACAAGTAGAATGTGCGTGACCACGCAAGTGAAGAGGTGTATTACAATGCAAATAAAATGTGCATAACAATGCAGGTGTAACGGTGCATAACAATGCTAGATAGGTGTGCATAACAATGCGACAAATGCGCAACTTCAAAAGCGCGTTTGAAACAAAATGCCGAATAAGGAAATACAAGCCTTAACAAGACCAAATCCAAACGCGATCTCCGATTTACCTCTCGGAAGGGTTTGTAACACACTTCGCTTCAAAAGGGGACACCCTGTTTATATTGGCGAGAGGTAACATCTGCTGCTGCTTTAATTGCCATTCTGACTTGAAGCAGGCTTAAGCTTGGAGTAGAGGCACACTCATTCTTTGGAACACTAACAAGGCCTGAAGAGGTACATCCGGAGTACAATCACGGAATTTGCTGAAGGTGAAACACACTCAGATGCTTAGGTTGTCCCTCTTTTCTTTTGCTTTGTAGTCTGGAACCTGTATAGCTTCAAATAGGTCCTTGTTTTACTGTTCTTGCATGACCTGGGTTGAACCCTGCGGTTTTAAGAAAGAACAAATTCTTATTTTATACAAATGTGAAGAATGGCATAGCACTCTGAGCACAACACGATTTTTTTTTAAAAATGAGAAAAGGGTTCTCAACCGGGTATTGAGCCTACAACTGAACACAGCATACTATGACTCAATCAAAAGGTACACGACCTAAACACATCGAGTAACACTCGAAAAAGACTCAAAACAAAAGTTGAGGTTAACAAAACAAAAGACACGACACACAGACGTGTTTACAAAGACAAGAGACCTCTCAGTTCGCGAGGAGCCAGTTTCTCCAAGTAGTGTTTCCCACCCTTTCTCATTTGTGATTCTCACATCACTCGGCCCTCAAGCTCGATTTTTCTCTCAAGACCATTTTCTTGCTTTTTCTCTCAGCGCACATCTCTCTATTCTTTATTCTCTCATTTTTCAATCTCTCCCCTGGGTGGTTGATGGATAAACAGGAAGTCGTGGGCCCTTGCCCCTGGTATTCTACCAGTTTTTGATTCTTGTTCACAACAGTGAATTCCTCCCACAGAGGGGTTGTGCTACAACTGGGTATGTAGCAAATCTGTAGCTGTCATCAGTTGATGATGCTCTACTGGGAAGTTCGGACATGATCAGATCTGTCTAGATGAGGGAGTGGAATATCTCGCCCCATTCCAGTTCGTGCTTCGCACTTCTCTTGATACCTCGTTGCTTGGAGGATGAGAGAGCTTTCAGCCCTGTGTTGTTGACTTCAGTTGTGCCCTTTCTGGCAAATGCATTGACAACAGGGAAAAGACAGGAAGCCTGACTCAACTGTGCCCCTAGTTTATTATTTTGACCATTTTTTGTTTTGGTTTTCTACTAAAACAATTTTGACCAACATGAGAGTTAGATTAACACTCTTGTTCGATTTTTGATTTGAAATCATGCAAGTCAGGCTATGAGCACTGAAAATTTTCCTGTTTTAGGTCCAAAGAAAGGTCCAATTTTTTGGAAAAATGGAATAATTTTCGAGACAATTAGCCAACCTCAGTAAAAAATCTCAAAAACTGTTTTTTCAAATGATCAATGCTCAACGAGCACGAAACTTACTCTCGAGATGCACAACCTCGGATCGGAGGCAATGGAAAATTGCCCCTTGTGTGGATGGCACTGCATGGCAACGGAAAGTTGCCCCTTGTTTAAATGGCACTGCAGCGCACTGAGTGGCAACAGAAAGTTGCCCCTTGTTTGAATGGCACTGCAGCGCATTGTAGTCAGTCCTCAAAGTGACGAACACAACCAAATTCTCAGATACAGAGAAGGCAAAGACGATCAAAACCATTACATGGACACAATTGATTTGGAAGTGTTTGTGGCTGGACTTCAGAACGAAGTTTCCTACGTATCCCAAACATGGGAATCAAGCCTTACGTAGTTCGGGTTAAGGTACACTCGGGTATTATCCTCTCGTTTTTAGGCTCTAACTTTTGCCAAGGCGCCCGTTGCGGGTTTTCAACCTTGCGAGCTTTGTTCTTCTTTTCTTTTCAATTTTTTTCATTTCTTTTTCTTTTCTTTTTTTTGCATTTTTTTTCTTTCTTTTTTTTTCTTTTCTTTTGCATTTTTTTGTGCTCTTTTTTTTTGTATTTTTCTCTTGCTCTAACTTTTGCCTGGGTCGCCCTTCCGGGTTTTCGGCCCAGCGAGCCTCTCAAAGGGTAAAAGTGTAACAAGTCCATGCCAAATGGTTTTAGGATCTTGAAGCCATCCGTATCCAAGAGAGTGGTTGTTGTATCGATTTGCAGAAGGATCCATCTTCGGCTCTTCGAGCACATCGGACATTTTCGCCCCTAGTTCGAGGGGTGTTTCTGTTCTAGCTTCGCAAGCTTCTTCTGATGAGGTCTGATCTTCTTGATCTGACTTTGGTGCCTCTTGTTCGAAGGCTGTTTCAAATCTGGCCACGCAGGCCTCGTATCGTGGTTGACCGTTGAACACTCTGAATCCATGGTCCAAGTTTGAAAGCAAGGGCTCAAGTCTCGAGGCTGAGAGCGATCCTAAGCTGCACGATCTCAAGAGTGATCCCAGACAAGTCTTCGCAGGACCGCGCAAAATATTTTTTGAAATTTTTTAAGAAAGTGACAAATCGCTCGTGCTGAAGACAGTGTAGGACCAATCTGGATCAAGCCAGGATCCTTCTTAGTACTCATACTAACAAGCATGATCTCGATCATTAAGGGCTTAGCATGCCTCTCTTTCTCTCAATTGATCAAGTTTTGCAAAACTTGAGGAATTCCTTCCTCTTCGTTTTTATCATAATGTTTCGAAAAAAGTTTTGAAAAACTTAGGTCATTACAATGACTTCAAAGGCATAGGAAAGGCAGGCGAAGAGCACTGTCATTTCTTTCAAACTTCTGGCACAACTGGCACACGGCAGAAGCAAGCACAAGAGTGTGAAAATCAATGTTGTTCTATTCAGATCTGTTGGCGTAACTGGCTCCTCGGCCGAAACAGACTCCAAAGAGAGCAAAAAGACAAACACAAAACAAGATAGTGATGTCCGAGGTAACACCCCCGGAATCACCCGACTCCAACAAAACAGGACTGACTTGATACAACAAGACAGACCTGACCGACTCAGTACAAAAGGACTGACCATATACAAAACAACAAAACTGACCCAATACCCAGGTCAGAAAGTACAAAAACTAGTGTTCGCACATTACTCAAAACTATGCGTGCCATACGCCACATCTGAAGTAAACTGAGTGCCGCCTGTAGCTGGTTCATCCGTCGATCACATCACATTATCCCCCACAAGTTCACTGGTCAAGTGTCGATAGACTTTGCAGGACCTGGTGTGGGGATGACCCTGTTGTCAATCAAATTTTGTATCTTGTGGCAGAGACGGACGCAACTGTCGGTGTCATGACCGGTCTGTTGATGAAAAGCACAGTACTTAGTCAGGTCATGCTTTGGAGGGAGAGTATCGGGTAGGGGCCGTTGTTCTAATGGTTTCAGATGTCCTTTCCTGAGTAGGACCCCCAGAGCTTTAGATAAAGGCATAAAGAGTGAGGTGAAAACCCTCTTGCCTCGGGGTAGATAGTCCGAAGTTCGGGGGTTTGAAGTGGATGCACCAACAAAGGGGGTGGCTACTCTTGGTGTGGTGGTGGCGACCATGCCCACGTCTGAAGTCCTAGCAGCTACATCACTGCTGGTGGTCGCATTCGAACTACGGGTAAATGCCCTCCTGGACTGCTCCTTCTCCTGGTCAATGAGGCCCTGCTTCATAGCGTCCTCGATCTATACTCCCATCTCATGCAAATCTGAAAAGGTAGGGAAGGGGAGCATGATCATTTTCTGCATCAGTTTGGGTTGGAGGTTGCGCACAACCATCCTTATCTGGTCTTTGTCGGAAGACCTTGTAGCCATCATCGAGGCCTTTGCTCTCCACCTCGCCACAAACTCTGAAAAACCCTCCTTTGGCTCTTGGCGGGTGACTTCAAGATCACGAGTTGTGACCTCAATCTGTGTGTTGTACGAGTATTGATCACCGATGGCCTCAGCCATCTCTTCCCAATTCTGTTTCACAGAGTTCTCCAATTTCGCGTACCAAATTGTGGCTATCCCAGACAGGGTCCGGCCAAACAATGATAGCTTCTGTAATCTGGTGAGGCCCATCGGCCTTAGTATGTCCGAAAACAGCCGCAAATGTACCATGGGATCCCCAGATCCATCAAAGCGGTCGATGTGCGGCATCTTAAATCTGTCCAGCAGCGTCACAGCCGAGTCTGTATACCCGTCTTCAATGTCAGGAATGGAGTGGGCCCCCTGAGACTTCTTGAACAATTTCTCAAGCTTGCTCACTTTCAATGCTGTGAGGTCCGTCTCGACATCAAAGGGGAGGTCTGGTAGGTTGGTGGGTGTTTTAGATAGCTAGGGTAGAACCGGAAGCGGAGCTGGCCCTGTCGGAACGTCCGCATCTTCCTGGATATTAGCTGTCTCCCCAAGTGTTGGAACTCTTGGTGGGGGAGGAGCCTGGTGTGAAGTAGATACTCCAGTTTGCTGCTCCAACCTGGCAATTGTCTCTGCCTGTTGGGCTATGACCACAGCCTGTTGCTTGGCGAATTCTGCTTGATGGACAGTGTCTTGCTGCATGGCTTTCATACTATCCTGGAGTTGGCGCACCATCTCTTCCAGACTCGACATATTGTTCTGATCTAACTGAGCAACCGGTATACCTCCCTGAGGTAAAAACAGATATCTCAACCCAACTGCGCACAGGTGAGATGGATAATGACTGTTGATCTGAAGACTGATGATCTGTGCCTGACTGGCCCTTTTACCCTGCCTCTAGCAAAGGAGCACTGATTGCCCTTGAACTGAATCTCTGACCTGACAAAGTCTATCAGCACAAGTCCGATGAACCTCGGGGGATATCAGAGCCTTCTGAAGCTATAGTTCCAGGACTACCTTGCAAAAGAGAAAACAGACAGCATCTCAGCTCAATTTCACTGGAACGGATAACAGAACGACTGTACTCAATACTGATAACGGTTCCTCAAATATCTGTCCCAAAATTGATACCCACGGGTAAAACGGATTCCCCAAATACTGATGCTGATGCCCACAAGCCTGATACTCAAACTTGCAAACTGATACATGCATTCCCTGTGGAGGCACACTCTAAAGCACATAGCAGATAAGTGAGAGCCAAAAACACCCCTATGTTGGGGTAGGGTTTCCCTGTCCTATTTTGTCAAGAACTAGGGTTTCACTACGCACACAGCGGTTTCAAACAACCTAACATCGGGTGATTACACTACAAATGTAAAAAGCATGCATGAGGTAATCAAACCAAGCCAAAATAGAGTTATATCATGTTAAAATAAGGCCAAAAACATGCTAAGATAGAGCCTCAAGGAGGGAGAAAAACATGCTACTTTGATGAGCCATCAACACAAGCAAACAAGATACAAAAGGGGGGGAACACCCCCACCTATTTGGAGCCTCAAAACACACTTTCCACCACTGAAATTCCCCTGGAATTCAGTGGTAGAAAGGCCAAAATGAGATGACCTCAAAGGCCTAAAGATATGGCACAAAACAAAGCCAACAAGCCATCAAAGGGGGTAAACCACCCCTAACTCAAACAAAGCCTTAAACAAGCATTTTAAACACTTAAATACAGAACTTTTTTTAGTTGAAAGCTTGGCCTAAAACATCATGCAAATAGGGCCAAATAAACAATGAGGACAAAGCTTTAAAGAGGCTAAAGACTCACCCTTGAAGAACCACTTCAGAACAACAACTTCAGAGGAAAAAACCAAGCCAAAGCCACCCCAATACAACCTCCAAGAACCTTTGCTAAATAGTGAAGTTGTTTCACTAGGTGTTTGTGTGCAAAACTGTGAAGAAATGGCACTTTTGAGCACAAACAAGTGCAAATAGAGAGAGAGAGACAGAGAGAGAGAGAGAGAGAGAGTAAACTTCAGCTGTAAGCAAAATTTTAGAACCTTGGAGAAGGGGGAGGGCCTCCCCTTATATAGAAAAACAAGCTTTAAGCTTCTTGGATAAGCTAGAAACTTGTTTGAATCCATCTATACACATGTATGGAGGATACATAAAGTGATCAACAACTGGCACCAGCTGGAAGAAAAATATCTGCAAAAGTAGAAAAAGGGGCCTTAACCAAAAAAATGGCCGACCGACCATTAAAGGTGTCGACCAGCCACCACTGATGGCTGATGGAAAGAGGTCTTGGCCGATGGGCACAGGGCCTGGCCGATGGGTTGAAGGGCTGGCCAGCAGGCCACCCCCCTTCCCTCAGAAACAAAGCCACAAGCTTTTGGTCCACAACAAAGCACAAAACAAACAAGTCGAGAGGCTCCAAGGCAAGGTGCATAGCCGAGACTTTTAGGAACTCAAAACGAACACGAGCATGGATGATCATCGAGTGTTCAAACGATGACGTCCAAGCCTTGAGGACGGTCAAAAATGGGGTGCCTACACCCTCATACTCCAAAAAATTTGAACAATCCTGCATTTTTCACACACCTTATAAAAAAACCCTAAGTTTTCAAATCAAAACACTCATGTTCATCTTCACTCTCGTGCCCCCTGAGTTTCTTCTCGCTTGTTCACTGCATTTGTGGAGCTTTGCATTTTTAGCCAACACCCTTACTGTTCCAATCTCTGATCTTCCATTTCGAAGTGGTAAAAGTAATTGAATCTCTGCCTTTTGTTTTTATTTTTGCAAATGCGTATAGTATAGATGCATATACTCTTATATTCTACAAAAGGTCCAACACTTAGGCACCAAAGAGCAACTTTTAAGCACACTTAAAAGAGGATAAACATGGATACATGGCATGCATAGAAAGCTCTGAAGTCATGTTATAGAAGGTGCAAAACCAAGTAAACAAGACAAGCCAAGCATGCAACAATGGTCTAAAACTCAAGGCAAGCCAAGGGGGGTTACAAGGTAGCTATACAAAGCAAAGCATGGATGACCCGAATGACCCAAAACAGACCTTAATCACACTAAAACATGCATAAAAGCTTCACAAAGCTAAGCCAAAACATGCAAGCATGGTGGTCTAAATGCTAGGCACATGTTAAGGCAATTCATGGCATTACAAGACAAGTATGCAAGGCAAGCATGGTGTGTCTAAACCAATTAAAAACAGTGCTATATCATGGCAAAATAAGCACAAATAACACTTAAGACATGGCCAACATGAACTTAAAAATGGTGCTCACACATGAGGCTAAAATGACACTTTTTGAAGATAACAAGGAGAGGGGATGGCCCTCTCCTTCTTAGGACCTTAAACCACCATCCTCACCACTGAAATCTCTCAATATTTCAGTGGTGAGGAGGCCCAAACAAGGTGGTCCCGAAGTTCACCAAAAATAGCAAAAATGGGGCCAAACAAGGCCTAAGAGGGGGTAAACGACCCCAAACACCAAAGTGTCCTTAATTAAGTATCTTAAACACAAAAAAACAGAACTTTTTTATGTTATACACAAAGCCCAAATACGAAAGCAAGACCGGCTAAAAGGGTGTGCAAAAACGGGGAATAAAGAGGGAAAAAGGGTTACCTTTGTAGCCAAAAGGGGACAGCAGCCTCTAGACCCAAAAATGCAACCCTCAACCTCTGAAAATAAGACCCAAGAACCTCCAAGCGATGATGGAAGTGTTGTGCTAGGAGGTGTAGTTCAAATGGCCAAGAACTAGACCCTTTTGAGCCCTCTAACCAACACAAATGTAGAGAGAGAGGGAGATATAAAGAGGGAGTGATATATATGTGATATATATCATATTTTTCTAACCCCAAAAGGGGAGGAGAGACTCTCTTTTTATAGAGAAACCAAGGGGGCAAAGCTTCTCTTAGAAGCTTTGACCAAAAAGGCCAAGCTTCTCTTAGAAGCTTGGAGCAAAAAGACCAAGCTTCTTGGAGAAGCTAGGCAAAGGGGTCAAGAGATTCAAGCTTCTTCAAGAAGCTAAAAAAAGGGTCAAGCTTCTTGGAGAAGCTAAAAAGGGTCAAGCTTCTTGGAGAAGCTAAAAAAAGGTCAAGCTTCTTGGAGAAGCTAAAAAAAGGGTCAAGCCGGCTAGCAAAAAAAAGGACACCGGCCAAAACAAAGTGCCGGTCGGCAAAATATAGTGCCGACCGACCATCAATAGTGCCGACCGGCCATCACCAATGGCCGGTGGCAAGGAAACAAGGCCGGTGGCTTCAAGCCATGGCCGGTGAGGTGTGGGGAGGGCCTACAAGCTATTTCCCACCCTCAGAAGCAAAACAATAAGTGTTTGATGTAAAACCAAACACAAAAAAAACCAGTCGAGAGGTCTTGAGGCAAGGCGCGTAGCCGAAACCTCCGAGAACTCAAGACGAACACGAACAGGGATGATCATCGAGTGTTCAAACGATGACGTCCAAGCCTTGAGGACGGTCAAAAATGGGGTGCCTACACCCTCATACTCCAAAAAATTTGAACAATCCTGCATTTTTCACACACCTTATAAAAAAACCCTAAGTTTTCAAATCAAAACACTCATGTTCATCTTCACTCTCGTGCCCCCTGAGTTTCTTCTCGCTTGTTCACTGCATTTGTGGAGCTTTGCATTTTTAGCCAACACCCTTACTGTTCCAATCTCTGATCTTCCATTTCGAAGTGGTAAAAGTAATTGAATCTCTGCCTTTTGTTTTTATTTTTGCAAATGCGTATAGTATAGATGCATATACTCTTATATTCTACAAAACATACTCTGTAGTTTTGATGAAATGGGTAAGAACAGTTAGTACCCAAAAACCAGGACCCTAAATCACAGGTTCGTGCCTAAGAACACACCCTCTAGATTCAAAAAACATGAAGTTTGAATCTAGAATCGTGGTGTGACCAGGCTAAAAACCTGTTTGGGCAACTCTAGGCTTAGGTACAACCAAACTAGGGAACTCTTTAGATATGCACCCAGCCAAACTAGATAACTTCCCCAATAACCAAACTAAAACTCCATGCCACACCTTAGTTTCAAACAGTCTAAGAACCTTCCATTTCATATTGCCGAGCTAAAATTCTTCGCTTCAATGGAGCTAAGAAAGGATAGGATCCCACATAACCGAGCTAGAAAGCCTTAACCAATCACCGGGCTACCACTTGGGGCCAAACCTCCCTGACTTAATCAAAATCGAACCAAGAATGCCATATCCTAAGCTTCAGTCGGGCTACGAACCTCTCGTTTCACTTAACCGAGCTAAAGTCCTTCGCTTCAACCGAGCTAAGGACGGATAGTATCCCACGTAGCCGAGCTAGGACTCCATTTATTTTGCCTTTGTTTCTTTTAACACGGTCCAACGATCTGTGCTTAACACTTTTCCTTTTCACTTTGCAGACTGACTTAGGTTGGCCAGGCACACCTTTGCACGCTCAACCGAGATACTAAAGGTCATCTCAACACCGAGTTAAATTATACATAATTTAAGGCCACATGGGGAAGTATCGATTTTTAGTGAACTCTCCAGGGGCCATAGCCGAGTTCCGAAAGGATTACCAAATTCCAGATGACGTCCACTTTTCCCTAGCCGAGCTAGACACAACTCCATGGGGAAAGCTGGCCTTTGTTCCCTTCACTGTCCTTTCTATTGTAGAAGTCGGACTCTGATTCCCTGTACAACCACTCCTTTGTGAATTTCTTAGGCAAACTAGAATATGCCCTACCCAACTTAGCACCAATTCATACAGAATAATAAATGGCATTGCCGAGCTAAATCGTCGGCTTGGCCTCAACCTCGGCTTAGCCGACCTCTTCCACCAATATTCACTTGGCCAGAACGAGGATGGTTGGGTATACTATTTAAGAATAAGACGCCGTCGAGAGAAAATAATAAAAAACACTCCAGACAAAGATATAAATGACGATGACTTTTTCTGGATTTCTGGTAATTTCGAGGACCAGGAAGCCCAAATACCAGGAGATCGCATTAACTGGAACAAAGGAGTAGCCGGTATATATACTTCGACTCAGTTTTGTGCATTTTTTACTCCGTTTATAAATTTTGCACCGTGCTAATTGTTGGCTTCTTCTTTATGCAGATTTGAACCAACTAAAGTCATAGTATAGTTACCCCAATCTTGATGCACTCCGCGCAGCACTTCGGTACTACGATCGAGGTTGGGCCGAGCTACTCAACTTTGAACCGACATATGGATACAGCAGAAGGAGGAAGACCAGGGTGACAGATTTCCTTTTAGAGCCATCACCAGAATCTGATCCAACCCTTCCACAAATCAACCTCATTCCATTAACAGTCAAAACAAGAAATGGCCAAGAAGAGAGCAGTTAGGGCCCTCATCACCGAAACAAATCAAGCCGAGGTACCACAAGCCGGCCAATCACAAGAGGCCATGGTAGCCCTTCCAACCACCCAGCCTTCATCATCTCGGCCAAGCAAGGGCGCTCGGACTTCCACAACCAAGCCACGCCTTGTTGATGAAGAAGACACCATACTTCCTCAATCTACCCAGCTGAGCCCAGAACCAGTACGTTCAAACCAGGCTAGCCCTTCAGAATGGGTTCCCAAGATCACATACAAGAACCGAGCTATCACTGATTCTGACTCAGTGGTCGCAGAAAAAGACCATTCGCTGGCTTTTAACCTTGCCTAGAGCATATGCCTATCTGCCTGCCGATATAGAGCACCATGATCATCTCACCGAGCTGAAGGCCATTCGCTCGGCAACAAAATCAATGGTGCTGGTAAGTTTTTCATTTGCTTGTCCTTCTAATTTGTACATCTGTTTGCGCGGTTTTAAGTGTTATTGTTATCTCTCCTTTTGTAGGCCATGCAAAAGAATCATGTCGCTCACAAGCAGGTGTTAGAGCTACGTAAGACCACGCGGCAAGCCATGACAGAGGCCAATGCTAAATCAGTCGAGCTAGAAAAGTCCAAGCACAAAATGGCCAAGCTACAAACCGAACTAGCCCGACTCGCCGGACTAGTCAACTCGGCTGAAGTAGATAAGAAAAAGGCTTCAGCCGAGTTGAAAGATAAATATTTGCGCGAGCTGACCAAGCTTGAGAAAAAGAAGAATGATGAGATCACCTAACTAGAGAAGAGTGTGGAAGATGCTGAAGACCGGGGTTACAAGGAAGGGGAGGCCACTTACATCCAACAATGTGAAGCCGCAAAAGATATATTCTTCAAATATGGATTGAAAACGGCCGTGGCGAAGCTCGGTCATGGCCAAGAGACCGAAGTCTTCCAAAACTCTCCTTCACATTTCATACCGAGCTACATGGCGGAGTATGCCAATACCATCCAGCAAAAATTTCTTCAAGTTGAGGAAGAAGAAAAGGAGTGCCCAGAACCCAACAATGCCCCGGTCGCCGCCAATGATCCCGTTGTTCAGTCAACTCGGGTGAAGCCATCGGTGGAGGACTTGGTTGAAAATGTGACCGATCTACCTGCTAAAACCGGGCTTCGAGTTGATCTGGATACGAATCTCAACGACCTTTTTACTTGATCTTGTATTTTCTCCTTTTTACTCTTGGAAAGAATATGTAACCGGGCTGAAGTCCCACTTCTTGTAACTTGGATTTGAATTTTGAATGAAATCTTCATTCTTTTGATTTCCTCAACTGTTTGTTCAGTTTACTCCATGCTTACATTCATTTTCCATTATGATTTGCGTGAAGTATAATATTTTCTTGCCAAAATAGTTATCTCGGTCTTAACTTTGTAATCTATTTTGGTCATACTTGCCCCCCGCTCTTCAGCCTAGATCCTCATCTCGGCTGGATAGTTTTCAAAGTTGGTTATTCCAGCCAACCACTCTTCAGCCTTGATCCTCATCTCGGCTGGAGAGTTCTTAAAGTTGGTTATTCCAGCCAACCACTCTTCAGCCTAGATCTTTATCTCGGCTGAAGAGAAATAAATGTTGGTCATACCTGCCAACTTGAAGATCTTTATCTCGGCTGAAGAGAAATAAATGTTGGTCATACCTGCCAACTTCCTGCAGCCTAGATCCTTATCTCGGCTTAGGAGAAGTAAGTGTTGGTTTTTCCAGCTAACCACTCTTCAGCCTAGATCCTTATCTCGGCTGAAGAGAAATAAATATTGGTCATACCTGCCAACTTCCTGCAGCCTAGATCCTTATCTCGGCTTAGGAGTGGTAAGTGTTGGTTTTTCCAGCCAACCACTCTTCAGCCTAGATCCTTATCTCGGCTGAAGAGAAATAAATCTTGGTCATACCTGCCAACTTCCTGTAGCCTAGATCCTTATCTCGGCTTAGGAGTAGTAAGTGTTGGTTTTTCCAGCCAATCACTCCTCAACCTAGATCCTTATCTCGGCTGAAGAGAAATAAATGTTGGTCATACCTACTAACTTCCTGCAGCCTAGATGTTTATCTCGGCTTAGGAGTAGTAAGTATTGGTTTTTCCAGCCAACCTCTTCAGCCTAGATCCTGATCTCGGCTGAAGAGAGCTCAAGGTTGGTTATTCCTGCCAACCTAGAGTGAAGTGTTTGGTTATTCCTGCCAAACTTCTTCAACCTAGATCCTGATCTCGGCTGAAGAAGGCTCAAAGTTGGTTATTCCTGCCAACCTAGAGCAGAGTGTTGGTTATTCCGGCCAACACTGCTTTCAATGCCCCTAGCTCACTAAAACAACTTTTACAGAAGAAAATTTATGCTGAAAATGAAACTACTTGTTTTATTGAAAATAAAGAAAAATTACAAGTATTTTAAAGGAAAGCTAAAAATAAAATAGTTTGAGATTAGCAGTGTTCCATGGCCTGGGAATGGCCTTGTTGTCTCCATCTTCCAAGTGGTATGCCCCTTTTCCTGCTAATTCAACCACTTTGTAAGGTCCTTCCCAATTAGGCCCTAACTTGCCATCTCCGAGTACCAAAGTGTTTCCCATTACTTTGCGTAGTACCCAATCTCCGATTTTGAATTGCCTCGGATGTACTGTCTTATTATATTTTATGGATAACTCTTGCTGATATGAGGCGATGTGGACCAGGGCTCTTTCTCTTCATTCTTCTACTAGGTCAAGTTCTAAGGTTATGGCTTCTCCATTTAAGTCTAGGTCAAAATTTTCACTTCTAATAGTGGGGAGGCCAACTTCCAGTGGGATTACTGCTTCCATGCCATAGGCTAAGGAAAAAGGTGTTTCTCTAGTAGACCGCCGAGGTGTGGTACGATAAGTCCATAAAACATGAAGGAGCTCCTCAGCCCACTTGCCTTTTGCTTTCTCCAGCCTTTTCTTCAATCCATGTAAGATGACTTTGTTTGATGCTTCCGCCTGACCATTTGCTTGGGGGTATGTTGGTGTTGAATTGTAGAATTCTATCTTGTACTCCTCACAAAAGCCTCTAAAAATTTTTCCATCAAACTGAGTGTCGTTGTCTAATATTAGAGCCTTGGGTATGTCAAACCGAGTGATGATATTCTGCCAGACGAGCTTCTTCACACCTTTCTCTTTTATTGAGGCGAGTGCTTCTACTTCCACCCATTTTGTAAAGTAGTCTGTTGCTGCAAGAAAGAACTTTCTATTGCCGGGCGTCGTTAGAAGTGGTCCTACTATGTCCAAGCCCCACATTGCGAAGGGTCATGGACTAGTTAATGGTAAAAGCTCTCTGGCTAGTTGATGTATTTGGTGTGCGAACTTCTGACATTTCTCGCACTTCTTGACATACTTTTCTGAATCTGCTTGCATGTAAGGCCACCAATATCCTTGCGAAAATTGCTCTATAGGCCAATGATCTTCCCCCTTGGTGGCTTCCGCATACGCCTTCGTGTATCTCGAACAAGAATGGCTTGACCTTGCTGGGATGGACACATTTCAAGTAAGGTCCTGTGAAAGATTTTTTGTACAAGGCCATTGATGGGGAGAGCCAAAATCGCTGTGACTTTGCTCTGATCTTGTTGGCTTCTTTCTTCTCTTCAGGTAAGATGCCGTCTTTTAAGAATACTATAATGGGATCCATCTATGAGGGACCTAGTTCGGCACAACATACCTCTTCTACTTCGGTTTCTTCAATGCTGGGTCTTGGTAGGTAGTCGATCAGCAACATATGTGGGATAGATGTATTCGCCATTGAAGCGAAGCCTGCTAGTTCGTCTGCCCTATTATTTTCTTCTCGGTCAATCTACTTCGAATTTCATGATCTCCTTTCTTTCTAACTTTTGGTACTTAGCCATCCTCTCATCTTTTGCCTCGTAGTCGCCTGAAATCTGGTTTACTACCAATTGGGAGTCACTGTACACCATTAGCTCGGTTGCCTTCATGAAGAGTGCTGATTTTAGGCCTGCTAAGAGTGCTTCATACTCCGCCTCATTGTTTGATGCTGGGAAGCCAAGGTTGACTGCTTGTTCTACTACTAGGCCATCTGGTGAGATGAGGACTATGCCAAGTCCTGCACTGTGCCTATTGGATACTCCATCTACGAAGAGCTTCCATATCTCTCCAACGAATAGCTTCCAACAAATGAAGGGGTCGGATGATGTCTTGGGGTCGTGAGTGTTGCTGATGTTTTCTTCCAAGTCCACGCCTACTGTTGGGGTTTGCTCTTCACTATCTAACTGTACCAAGTTTTTACTTGTTGATGAGTCTTTGCTGGGTAAAGCAGGGTTTGCCTCTTCCTTCCATTCTGCAATCCGGTATGCCTTGGGATGTGGCTGGGCATCTTGTTTTGGGGGTTGCGCAGTTCCTGCAGCACTTTCCATCCCATTTTCTGTTGTACCAGTCAAGTCAACTGGGCAGATGTGATGACTTCCTGATGTGAATTCTGCCACAAAGTCTGCCAAGGCTTGGGCTTTTGTTGCGGTTCTAGGTTGAAACTTGATATCAAATTGTCCCAATTCCACCGCCCACTTCAAGATTCGCCCAGAAAAGTTTGCCCTCTCAAACAAAGCTTTTAATAGAAAAGCTGTTAGGACGATTATGATATGGGCATGAAAGTAATGCGACAGCTTCCTTGAAGCCATCATCAACGTTAAGGCTAGTTTTTCCAATGGTAAGTACTTGGTTTCTGCGCCCAATAAGGTCTTGCTAACATAAAAGATGGGTAGGTGTTGGATTCCTTCCGCTCTGACCAACACTGCGCTTACTGCGTGCTGTGAAACTGCTAGGTACAAAAAGAGCTCTTCTCCAGGTACTGGGGTTACTAGCAATGGTGGAGAAGTTATGTACTCTTTCAAACTTTCTAGGGCGCGGTCACATTCTTCATCCCGCTCAAACTTTGCCTTTAATGCTTAGAAGAATGGTCGACATCTGTCTGACGACCTACTTATGAACCGGTTGAGGGCGGCTGCTAGGCCAGTGAGATGCTGCACTTCTTTGATTGTGTTGGGCCTCTCTAGATCTTGGATTGCTTTGATCTGAGAGGGATCCGCTTCTATACCTCAGTTGGTCACCAGGAAGCCTAGGAATTTGCCTGATCCTACGCCGAACGCATACTTGGATGCATTTAGGCGCAATTTGTTCTTCTTCAATATTTGGAACATTTCATCTAGGTCCCTGAGATGGTCGTTCTCATTTTTTATTTCGACCACCATGTCATCTATGTAAGCCTCCATTGTTCTGCCTAACAATGGTTCAAACATCTTGGTGATCCGTTGGAATGTTGCCCCCGTGTTTTTTAGGCCAAAGGGCATGACTGTAACAACCCTCGTCACTATTTACCGAATAACCACTGATTACCGTTAAACTGAAACTGATAAGTGAACTGAATAAACTACTGAACTGACTGACTGAAATTGAAACTGAATTGACTGAGTATACCTGTTTAATTGTAATTCTATCTGTTTGGTTATTTGATTATCTGTTCGTGTCTTTGTGTTTAAACTGCTAATTGAGGGCCTTATCGGCGGCCGAACTGGAAACCAATTAGTGTTTTATGATCATTGTGATTTATGTGATTTTATGGTGTAATTACCTGAAAACTGATTAGGTATGATTAAATTATATTAAAATGAAGTTAAATTGCACAACTTAGACTTAATTACAACCTTGCCCTATTAGTGGCCACTACCTAACACATATGGAGCCTTGTACAACACTTGACCAACACTTTTCCTCAGCCATTCTCCTTGCTATTGCCGACCATAGAGAGAGAGAGACTAGAAGAGTTGATTTCATCTCACTTTTGCTTGAGTTTTGCTTGATAATTGAAGTAATTGAAGAGTTCTTTGCAAAATTGAGCTTGTACATCTTGGACTACAAAACCTAAGGTAGACTCATTGCCTCTTGTGTATGTTTTGAATTGATTCATGCATGGTTTTGAGCAAGTTGAAGTCTAGAGCCAAGTTATGGCTCTTAATTGTTGAATTATGGCTTCATTTCATGCATGCATGTTTGAATTGTTGAATTTTGAGTTGATTCCATGGAGAATTGTCACTTGCATGCTCATGGTTATGTTAAGTCCATGTTTTCATCTTGTTTTTGGAACAATTGGCTCCTTAGAGCATCAAATTGAAGATTTGAAATGGTTTTAATCCATGCATGCTTGCATGTTCTTCATATTCATGAAAATTGGTTTCAAATTGAGTTGTTTGAAACACCCTTGGGCCTTGATTTTACAAATTGAGCTTTGAATCATGTTAAAGTATGAGTTTTGATATGTTTTCTGGAAAATTGGCCCAAAAGGATCGAAATTTATGGTTTAAAACTTGGTTTTGAGCTTGAGGTTCAAATCTGGAATTTTCAGAATTTGGACTCACGCTCGAGCAGGGTGACTGGCGCTCGAGCGTGGAAATCGTGCTCCCAGCATTTTGTTCTGTTTTGAATTCTGCTCGAGCGGAAGAATTGACGCTCGAGCGGGACATTGTGTCTCATGCTCGAGCGGGTGTCGAGCGCCCAATCGAGCATGATTTTCACCTATCCAGCACTTTTGACTGTTTTGCAGAACGCTCGAGCGGGTAAGTCTACACTCGAACGGAAACCTTTGTCTGCATGTCCGCTCGAGCGGAGTAACCTACGCTCGAGCGTGACCCCTGCTTTCTGAAAAGTCTGAAAATGTTTTTAAAGTGCATCTTTGCATCCTCATCCCATCCTAGGCATTCTTAGGCCTAGTTTAAAACATCGTAATGAGGATATAGATGTAGAACCACATCGAGGCAAATTAGGGATTAAGTTATTATCTTTCCCAACTGTGTAGCTTAGTGTGTGTTCAATCTGTAACTGTGTAGGGTTGGCGACTGGGGACGCGCTTTAGCTTACTGTAGCCCAGAACTCTGTGAGTAACAACTGTGTAAAGATATGTTCAAAATGATTATCTTCTAAACAATTGAACTGTACTGCTTTCTGAACTGATTACTGTTAACTGAATGAATGTATGTCCTATATTCTGAACTGTATTGTGGCATCCTTAGCACCTACTGTTTACTGTTACTGTTACAGAGAACTCTGTCGGTTCCCTCGTTGGAACCACTACTGTTACTGATTGATGGCCATCATTTACTGTTCGGTCTTTTAAGACCTACTGTTTACTGTACTATTATGCTAATGGATGTACCACATATGACTGAATGACTAATATACTGAATTAATGAACTGTTTTCATTACTGTAAGGACATTCATTCTCAACCCCTTTACGCATTGTGTTATTCACTGGGCTTTAGCTCACTGCTCGTATATTTATGTAGGTGTACAGGCACCAGACCGCAGCTAGAAGCGTCGAGGTAAACTCCAGTTTTGTCGAGCCAACCTATGTGCCTCAATGCGAGGTTCCGAGCCTGTCAAGCTACGGCTTAGGGGTGTTTTTAATTTCCCCATCTGTCTCTGTATCTGTTTTGTATGACTGTATAGACTGTTACTGTACTGTTTAATAGGGATTAGGTCCCTGAACTAAATGATTGTATATATGTACATACTGTTTTGTCTGACTATATATATTTGAATGAAAAGTCTTTTTGCATACAGACTGTCGCAGCTCATTGGACATTGTTTCATTACTATATTGGCTTCCGCCAGCCCTTGTACTCTGTATTACTGTATTAATGTTAAGCAGGCCTTCGGTAATCTCGGATTATTGGCCGGTTACGGTGCTAAACCCATAGGGGCGAGTTTGGGTCGTGACAATGACCTTGTAACAGTACAATCCTCTAGGCGTTGTAAAGGACGTGACCTCCTGGTCTGGTTCATACATAGCAATCTGATGGTAACCTCTGTACGCATCAAGGAAGCTAAGTCGCCTATGTCCTGTCGTCAGGTCTACTAGTTGGTCTATCCGTGGTAAAGGAAAGTTGTCCTTTGGGCATGCCTTGTTGACTGTTTTGTAGTTCACGCAGACACGCCATTTTTCGTTCTTCTTTGGTACTACTACGGTATTGGAGATCCACCTGGGATAGTGCACTTCTCTGATGGCTCCTGTCTTCAGTAAGTTTTCCACTTCTTCCGCCACTATCTCGGCATGGTGGAGTGCTGATATGCGAGTGCGCTGTATAACTGGTCTGGCCGTTGGGTGGACGTTCAGTTGGTGACAGATGAAGTTTGGGTCAATGCCAGGCATGTCATACGGTGTCCAGGCAAACACTTCGATGTTAAAGGTTAAGAATTCCATGACCTCTATTCTCTCAGTGCTGGACAAAGATGAGCCGAGCAAAAAGAACTTTTATGGGTTCTTTTCATCTATCCTTACCTGTACCAAGTCTTCCACTGCCTTCTGTCCAGCTGCCTTGCCAACATCCGCAAACAATTCATTGCTCTCAGGCTCTTCCACCATCTGTACATATCCTTTTGCAACGCAGCTGCCATTCACTGTGACAAAACATTGTTTAGACATAATTTGGTCTCCAAAGACCTCTTCAATTACTCCGGCTTCATTGGGAAACCGCAACACTTGATGGTAGGTTGACGCTACCGATCGCATGACATGCAACTATGTCCTTCCCAAGATTATATTGTAAGTGGAAGGGACTTTCAATACCTAAAATTCCACCTGTTTCGTCACGGTTCCTGCTTTGACTGGGAGGATTATCTTGCCTACTGGCCACTCTGGCATTGAGTTGAATCCGATAGGGGAGATGTTGCAGGTGCCAAGTCTTTGTCATTCAGTTTCATTTTTTTGAAGGTTTCGTAATACATTATCTCACATGAGCTTCCTTGGTCGATCAAAATCCGTTTGATGTCGAAATTCTTGACGTGCAGAGCGACAACCAGTGCATTATTGTGAGGGCAATATATCATTGCTAAATCTTTGTCTGAAAAAGATATGACATTTGTGGCCTCTGTTCTCCCCTTTTTGATGGCAGGTTGTACACTTAGTACCTCCCTTAGGTGCTCAGCCTTTTTTATCATCCCTCTAAGCTCACATACCCACTCAGGTTCGAATACCCTATGTATTACGTTAATTACAACTTAAGGTGGGGCGTCGACCGGCATTCCGTTTGGGTTGTTGTGGTTTTAGGGGGCTGGCTGTGTCCCTCCTTCTATGTACTGGTCCAAGCGCCCAGCTGCCACTAACTCCTCCAAATACTACCTCAATGGCGTGCAATTTTCAGTGCGGTGTCCCTTTTCATCATGGAAGGTGCACCGAGACCTCTCGTCATAGTCTTTTTGTGCTTCTCCCAACTTCGCTGGCCATCAAACGAAAGGTTCATTGCGTATCTCACTGAGAATTCGGTAGATTGGTTTTTTGAACACTATGGTAATGGCAGTGCGAACTCTTAACCTCCTTTTGTCTAGGTCTTCTCTGTTGGCCCGCCTGCCTGCCTCGCCCATTCCTATTAGGTTGCTCTACCGTATTGACTTTTGTTATAGTCTTTTTATCTGGCATTGCTGTTGTGCCAGATTTTGCCTTAACACGGACGCTATCTTCCTCCACGCGAATATGTTGGTGCACCCTCTCCATTAAGGCCTCCATCGTAAAGGGTGGCGTTATAGTAATTGAGTCCCTCAACTTGTTTCCGACCGGTAGACCCCTTTTGTATTGCGCGATGGTGAGATTCGTAGGGCAATCCCCAATCTAATTGAAGGTTTCCCAATAGCGACTGTTGTAGGACCTTAACGTCTCTTTTTCACCCATGTCAACGGAGAGTAGCTGGTCGATCTCCACTGGTGTCTTGGTATTTGTCCTGAATCTAGTCACGAATGCTTCTGCCAACTGCGCCCATGACGCAATGCTGCCTTCTGGTAGCCTTTCGAACCAGGTTAAACCTAGGTCGCCAAGGCTAGATGGGAATAGGATACACATTAAAGCCTCGTTTCGCCGGTATACTGCCATAACCTGGCGAAAGTGGCTTAAGTGCATGTAAGGGTCTGTCTTCCCCTCATAAGTGGTGAATTTGGGCTGGTGGAAGCCTGAAGGTAGTGGCGCGTTCTCAATTGCCGGAACGAACGGCGAGCTCTATAGCCTTGCTAATGCTTTGTCTGTTGGTTCATAAGCAAGGCGTGGCATTGGCATTCCTTCCTCGATGCTTCCATGCGTCCGAGGGGCTAACCGCTGGAGGGCTGAAACTCTGCGTGGGTCGCGTACCCTGGTATCCTCCTTCCATCGTGCCCTTTCTTCAAGCACAATTCGTAAGTTAGATGATCTAAGCAACTCTGTGTGCCTGGATGACGTCTGATACGTGTGCGAGGGCCGATAGGTGCTTCCCTCAGTATATGACCTCTCAGTTCTCGTTCTCTCAGACCTGGAGTAACGAGTCCTGGAAGTCCTTGATTGGGTGTCGCCTGTTCTAAGGCTCCTACTTTCTGCTTGCGATAGTGTGGTACGCCTATTACGATCCCCCGAGTGGCGAGGGGGTGTGTTGCCTTTGCGCCCCTCTCCTGTCGCCACCCCTTTTCCTTTTATATGGCGCTTCATTGACTTCATGTCTGCTGCCATCCTCCTTATTAACTCATTATGCTCCTTCACGCGATCCTCTAGAACTTGAGGGTCCATCCTCCGCCTCTGTCTCTCAGGACTTTGAGAGCGGCGAGGGCTGTTAGCCCGCCTCCCCCTTGCATCCCTCCGGGGGTTCTATCGCTGGGGTTCTAAATCCGCCATGGGAGGGATAGAAGGTAAACCTTCGCGCCTCCCACCCCCCTCCGGGGTTTGCCCATCAATGGCTGATTGCGGCAAGTCTTCATTGTGCGTCATTACTTCCAACTAGAGAGGAAAGCTTGATCAAGAGGTTTTGTTCTTTGTGGAATTCCCACAGACAGCGCCAATTGTACGAGCATGAAATAATCTTCTCGTATTATCCTGTTGATCAAGTCTACGCTCCTCTAAACGTCGTCGCTTTTACTCCCTTAAAACACAAACGTGAGCTAGCCGGCGGGTGTGTGCCTGATACCTCTCCGATGCCTAAGTTAGCAAAATAGATAAATAGACAAAAGCTCTGCGTATTCGGGAATCAAAGTTGTGTTACATTTACATAGGTTATGTTGTGAGCTTTTATAGGTTCCGTGTGGCACAATCCTAGTATCCTGAAAGATAATGCTTATCTCTCAACACCCCCCTCACTGCTTAAACCAAGTGAGATGGTTTTACCTCGGTTAGATGACGATATGACCGAGCTAACACTAGCCCTCGGTTATACTTAATCCAGCGCCTTCATATTCAACACAGCTCGGTTTTGTCTGTTGAAACCGAACTAACCTCAGCAAGCTTGGACCGTGCTAACCAAAGCAAGGTCCACCATAAGACGCCATAATACCTCGGCTCTAAATACCATGACCGAGCTAATTATCACCACTCCGACCATGGTGATTGTAATCATGCTTGGACCGAGCTAACGACAAGGTCCTTTTTACTCAGACTTTTTTACCGTGGCCCACAGAACGGCCCATCATCACACCTTAGCTTAGCTCGGCCCTAATGCACATAAAAACTCCCTCTCAATATATATGCGCTCGTGCAAGGCTACTACAAATCTCTCTTTAATTTTATTTTATTTTTTTGTTGTTGTTTCTTCACTCTCTTTCAAATCTAAATATCTATGCATATGTATGTATAGATTACAGTTTGAAAGAGAAAGGGGTAATGTCACCAGATCTGTCTAACTGTTTGCCCGACCGAAATCCGACTACTAAAATCGATTTCGAAGTGTGTGGTTTCGAACAACAATGCGGTCAAAAGCGGATGAAGAAATCTCTAGCCCGACAGACTCGGTTCGGATGACGGGTCCATGACAAACCCGAGCCGACTCGACCCGTGAACACTCTATCAAATAAGAAATTTATGTCTATCCAAATTTGCTCGGTCTAAACAACGGGCTTATATAATCATTTCAAATTCAATCTTAATATAAATTATAATTTTTAAGCCCCGGCTATCGAATCATATACATAAGCTATAAAAAAAAAACTAAACATTATAGTGCATATTATTTTTTCATAAATAAATAAAGGTCTATCAAGCAACTAACAGTTAAACATTCAATACCATATTAATTAAAACATTATAAAGTTTTTTAAACTAAACACATCCATAATTCTATAAGCTCGAAGTTTTTAAAACCAAACTGTTAATAATGCATCAAATTAAAAATTAAAAAAAAAATTCTATGTTTTAAATTTTAAACTTCTTCGTATATTTTATTATCACTTTTTAAAGAGTTAAAATTACCATTAATCATTGTTTCTGATGATACCAAGTTTCTTACATTATCGACATATAAATTATTAACATGAAATAAAAAAACAAATTATACAATTAAAAGAGCATATATATATATATATACATTTTAATATATCATATTAATTAATTAATTTATTAAATTAAATATGTAGTAGGCCAAGCCAAAAATATAATTACCAAATCCAACTCATTTATTAATCAAGCTGAAAGTATCAACTCAGACCAACTTTATGGAATAAAATTATATGGATAAATTACAAATACATATTTTCAGATTTGATTTAAATATAAATCACCCATTATAGTTTTAGAAATTACATTTCATCCATAAAATTTCTAATTTTATAACAAATCATCCCTTTTTATTAATAGAAAAATACTTGGGATCTCTTTTTTTGGACCCCATAATCCCCTTTGGATCTCAACCATTGATGTATATGTGGGACTCATTCAATGATTAAAATCCAAAAGGGATTGTGGGTCCCAAAAAAAAGAGTCTCAATCATTATTGCTATTAATAAATTATGAAATCAATTAACAGTTTTTAATGAGATTAAAAATATGTTTCAATTAATAATTTAGATAATTTTATTATTATATAAGAGATTAACTATAAATTTTATTTTTTTAATTAATTCTATTAACTAAAAAAATTTCATAAAAAAATATTTATAATTTTTCAAACTACAAAAGTAACCTATATTTTAAGAAAACCTCCAAGGTGTTTTTGTAATTTACCCAAATAATATTAAGTGACATGACTTTTACAAAAGTAAATGTTTTTCTTTCTAAAATATTCTATAGAATCATTTTGTCAGAACGAGACGTTGGTGACAGTTTTAAAATTAAAAAACATTTTAATAGATTTTGTTATAATCTCAGGCGTATTACAACCTTGGAGATTTTGTCAACTACTACAATTTCAAATTCATATTAATAATTATATAGTTCAATATATAAAATTTATTAAGTATATTATTTTTATAAAACAATACATTCATCGAATATATTAATCACTTGATCAACTTGTAATTGTGTTTACAATTTTTTTTTTATAAAATCATAATCATCGTTGAAATAAATATAAGGTTATCAAATAGTTATCGATATTCGATTAACATGATATTTTACAAGAATGATATACTCGACGAGCTCTACACATTAAATAGTTTAAATTATCGAAATGAGCTTTGAATCAGGCCCACCATAGCCCAACGACACAATCTCATTCAATTTCAAACTGAAAAGAAGCTGTGGCCTTAGAATTGTATCACGGTTTGATCGAATATTTTTTAACTCATTTTAAAATTTTGTCACTTTTGATCTAGAGCTTTGTTTTTTATAAAATTTGTATTTTTGAAATTATTTCATTAAGATCTGTAAAATAAAATTCATCAAGAAAGTTGACAAAATTTCAATGACCCAAGATAGTGAAATTTTGGTGACCACTTTTTCAATGACAACCGTTAATTTTTTTTCCAGTGAATTTCTAGTGAAATAAAATTTCACTGATTCACTTTGCCAAGTTAGTGAAATTTTCATTATTTACAAATTTGGTGGAGTTTTAAATCCCCCCTCTCTCTCTATCTCTCTCTCTCTCCTTGTTATTTTTTTTTTTTTTTTTGTGTTTGTATTTTTCTCTGTATTGAAATATGAAATTTTCTCTATGTTTCTGTGTTGAAACAGAATTTGCTCTGTATTTCTGTGTTTTTATCTATATTGAAACACAGTTTTCTCTATGTCACTATGTTTTCCTTATCTCTATGTTGTTTCTCTGTGTTTCTGTGTTGAAACACATAATTTTTTCTGTCACTTTATTTTTCTTTGTCTCTAAGTAAAATTTCACATTGAACAAAGTTAGAGAAATTTCACTATGACGTAACAATGAACATAGAAAAATTTCATAAACTTTTCTTCAAAATTTTATATTACTCATAGATCTTGTTTGAAAGATAGAGTCAATCAGCTTGCTTGTTTTCATTTTTTAGAAAATTATACTTTTTTATTTTTCATATTTTTTTGTTTTTACTGAATTTTTTTAATATTTTAAGAAATTTTTTTATTTTTTAGATACACCTAATATAAATACACCTAAAAAGTAAAAAAAATTGTAAAAAAAATCTTTTAAAAATTTACTAAATACCAAAAATACAAAAAAAAATACAAGAATTCAGTACATTTTTTGTATTTCTATGTATTTATTAATTTTTTAAAATATTTTTTCACAAATTTTTTACTTTTTAGATACATCTAACTAAGGTGCATCTAAAAAAGTAAAAAAAAAAATGTTTAAAATTTAAAAAATATTCACTAAAAACAAAAGAATACGAAAACCAAAAAACTCAATTTTCAAAATACTTAATCCAGAAAACTCAAACCAAACACACTGAATAAGATTCTAAAAATATAAATTTTACAAAAATAAAAATGTAAATCAAAAGTTGTTAAAAGTTTAAAGTTTTGAAATCACTTAAACAATGTAAAAGGTCACAGGAGAAAAAGATAACATTATGATAGAAACAATGAAAATATTAGGGTTTTTAAGATTATGATGACATTTTGAACCTTATATGTTAAAGGTTTTTTTCTTTTTTTGTGATCAGAAAGAAATTTCCATTAAGGAAGCCAAATAGCACATACAGAGAGGAGTCCATCTAACAGATAAACTTACACCAAGCAAAGAAAAGATCAGAGTAAGAAACACAAATGCGTAAAAACTATGAAAAAATTCAAACGTACAACTCGTGCTCGTATTACAAAGCAAAAGCCAATCAATCAGCAATAGAGCATGTCTGAGATAGACCATAGGTTACAACCACAGAGTGGGTAAGGTACAACATAGCACTGATAGACTTCAAAAACACAACCAAAACCAAACAATAGGGGAAAAAAACAAAAACAAACAAACAAACAAACTTGACCTCATTTCCAAAGAACAACTGGATACGTGGAGGCGGGCTAGATCCGTAGCAAATTTGGCGGCGAGATAGTAGTGATGACTACCGCGAGTGACGAAGGAGAAGGGATAAAGTAGATCCAATAGTGACGGGATGGTCAACTCAGCAAACTTGGTGGAATGGTGTTAAAGTTTGCCCTTACCACTTTTAAGGCAGTGTTTGGGAAGCTAAATTTGGGCTTTTTTGGACTAAAATTTACAAAAAGATAAAATAGATAAAAATAGTCAATAAGACAAAATGTCACATCAAACTCATAATCATTTCATTTTTTCTCTCACAAATATCACATCCAATTATAAAAAAATCCAACATTCTTTCCAAACGTAAAAAGTTTAGCTTACTAAAATAACCAAAAACTAAAATAGTTTACTAAAATAGCCAACTTTCCAAACGAGACCTAAGATTTCAAATCTCAAGAACTTTAACTGGGAAGTACATTGTTAGTGTCATTAAATTCTTATACAAAAACTTGTAAAGCGATGTCTTCCTAATTGCCCCTTATTGAAAAATGGATATACTTTTAGGAATAAAAAATAATAATAATAATAATAGTAATTTGGAATAATTACAAAAAAAAAAAAAGAGTATGAGTCTTCTAACAAAATAAATTCTAAATTTTTAATTTTGTCAATTTAAATTCTAATCTTTTAATATATTTTCAATCTAAACAATTCGCCTCTTTTGGTTAAGTAAAATCACTGAAAAAAAATATATTTTTGTTATTAAACTCAATGTAGGTATATATATATAATGTCTAAAATACTCTTTGCCATTGAATTTAATGACTAAAATATTTATTTTTTTCATGAATTTTACGTAATAAAAATAAGCAAATGGTTTAGATTGAAAATAAATTAAAAAATTAAGATTTAATTTGATAAAAATAAGAATTCAAAGTTTATTTTAATACAAGACTCAAACCTTAGATTTTTTTTTTGTTTGTAATTTTCTCTGTTTTTATTTATTTATTTATTTTCCATTCATTAGAACCTATTCTAATTTAAATTACAAAAGAAAAAAAAATAGTTTAAATTGAAAATAAATTAAAAAATTAGGATTTAAATTGATAAAAATAAAAATTCAGAGTTTATTTTGCTACAAGACTCAAACCTTAGAATTTTTTATTTTTTGGGGGGTAATTTTCTGTCTTTTTTTTATTCATCTATTTGCCATTCATTAGAATACTCTAATTTAAATTCAAAAAAAAAAAAAAAAAAAAAAAAAAAAAAAAAAATGAAGGAGGGGGTGTGGGTGTTGCATTGTTCCGCTCAAGTGGCCCATATGGAATTTGAACTCACAACCTCGAGACTAGCTCCCATCAAAATTTCATCTTGTCAAGTTTGGCTAACCTAAAAAAGTGCACTTATTTCATTTTTTTATCTTTTTTGGGTCACATCAATCAACATCTCCTCTCTACTTTTTTTATACATAATACAAAAAAAATCAAAAAGTACATTTATTTAATTTTCTCAAACTTGAGATGAAATTTTGATGGGAGCTAGTCTCGAGTTTGTCAGTTCAAATTCCATATGGGCCACTTGAGCGGAACAACCAACCTTATTTACTGTTGGTGCATATGCACTCATATTATTTAATTTAATATTAAAATTATATATATGCATTTATGTGTGTGGGGATATATTTTTTAGTACCAACACGTGGTAAGGTGACACCGATGTGCCAACTGAGGTGCCACGTGTCAGGGTCATAACGCCGAGGTTATCTCGGCGTTGCCAAAGTTATCTCCGAAGATATCGGTATCCGAGATAAACGGATAAGGGACAAGAGTCTTAGAATAAAGAGGAGATTTAGCCAAGATAAGGATAAACCTCTTAGAGAATTTATCTTTATTTCTTGAAGAGTCCAAGATAAGTACTGAATTGGAGTCTACAGAAGTCAGCCTTCTAGTAGGACTAGGATTGAGTAAACTATAAAAGAGAGGCACCCCCGTGGGTCTAAGGTACGCAATTTATGCTTTGAGCAGTGAGTTTAGCACTTGATTATCTTTGAGAGATATACTGATTTGATCGTCAGAGTGCCTCCGGGTGGAAGAGCCACCGCCGGAGCCTTTTCTTTCTGTTACAGGTTAACTGAAGCCATCTATTCTGCCGATATTCTCTAGCTGATTACTAAACGGGCAGTGTGGTCAGAAAATTACCCACACAATGTGTATATATATTATGTCATAAAGTGTAATTAATAATTACATAATAATGTAACGGTGGTGCTACATGTACTAATTAGTGTACCAATAATAGTTATAACATTATTATTAATCACACACATTAATTACATTACAAATATCAAAAACCTTTTAAATTATGCCACATAATCAATTGATGCACTAGTTAGTACATAAATTGGGAATTGGGGTCACTGCTGTGGCAAAGGCACAGCAGTGACTGTTGTGCTTCATTTTGTGATGTATTATGGGATTATTTTTATGATCTGAACCGTTCATTTTGTAAGATTTGTTGAGTACTTCAAGCCTACCAAAAATCATATTAATCGGATACCAATAACTATATGATTGATAACCAAAAAAACAAACAAGAAGTTTTTCTTTTGAAAAATAGTATAAAAATATGCGATTCGATCATATAGTTGTTGATATCCGATTAATATTACTTTTGGTAGGCTTGAAGTACTCAACAAATCTTACAAAATGAACGGTTCAGATCATAAAAATAAGCCCATAATGCATCACAAAATGAAGCACAACAGTCACTGCTGTGAATTTGCCACAGCAGTGAATTTGCCACAGCAGTGACCCCAAGTCCCATAAATTGGTGTATATAACATTATTCAGTAACGTAATATAGTGATGTTACACACATTAATTGGCATACCAATTACTGTACCAACATGTGTTATGATATTGTCATTTCAAAATTATGACCCCACCCATTATAAAAATGAATAATGTTATATGTACCAATTAATATACTAACTAGTATACTAACAGATGATGTGGTATAATTTTAGAGATTTTGAATATTTGTAATTTATATAATAAGTGGAGTCAGTAATAATAACATAACACTAATTAGTACACTAATATATATATTAATTAATACATGTACCACTACCGTATACAAATTACAAAGACCTATAACTTTTAAAATTATTCAATGCCATCGAATGAATTGAAGGGTTTGAATGTGAGTTTATTATTTTCAACTAATTATACGTACACATTATGGAGAGTTACAATTATAGCCCATGTAAAAAGTTATAAGCTACCATTGATTTATTATTATATTTATTAATATGAGACTCTGTATATATATATATATATATATTATATTGTGTTTATACAGAAATGGTTAGGTAACTTATAAATATATTTTTATGGTGGAGCTTTGGATTCACTTACTTGTGTAGGGTTGGTGGAGTCAATATGGTAAAAAATAGGGCTATTATATCCTAGAAGAGACAGGATAATATGTGATATTCTGCTGTATCGGAGAGTGATAGTTTTACCAACTAAAAAAGGCTTGAATCTCCTTAAAGAGAACAAGATTATCGCGCCTCAATCCAATTTATTGTACATTCATATATTTAGATATGTAATGTGTAATATATATTTAAAATAGTAGACGATGAGTAATATCTGTGAATGTAGGCAAATTTGTCGAATCATGTAAATCTAGCGTCTTCTCATGGTAATGATTTTTATCCATATTTATTTTGACTCTATAATTATTTATTTATTTTGATAAATATTCCAATATATATAGTTCTCAAGGCTCCATTTCATGGGTTTCACATCTATACTATATATATAACCAAATGTAGTTGTTTTGTCAAAAGCCTCCAAATATTTATTCTCAAATTCTCATAATTTTAAAACACTCTCTTTCCTACGTGGCAACCTTCTTTGATTGTCTTTCATGTTTTCTATTTTTCTTCATTTTTTATTTGTTTGATTAATTAAAATTTAAATTAATTTCATTACTTATGGATAAAGATTTGAGTTTCAAAATTCCTCCATATAGATAAACATATAAAAACTGAAAATTAATTTTATAATCTACAGATAAAGATAAAAAATAAACAATTAATTAAAAAAATTAATTTCATAACTTATAGATAATTTAAAATTTCTTCCCATAAATAAACAAATAAAAGTTGATAAATAACTTATAAAAATTAATTTCATGGCCTACAAATAAAGATAAAGATTAAATAATTGATTTTTTTTTTTAAAAAAACAAAATTACTCTCTTTTTTTTCCCCCTCATTTCGTACTTTAATTAATTTCATTTTAGATAAACATATAAAATTCATAAATAATTTATGAAAATTTATTTCATGGCCTATAGATAAAGATAAAAATTTTAAAAATTATTTAAAAAAAATAATTTCATGACTTATAGATAAATAAACATATAAAAATTGATAAATAATTTATAAAGATTAATTTCATGGCCCACAGATAAAGATAAACATTATATAATTGATTTTCAAAAAATTAAAATAATAAAATTTAGATAAAGATATGATTTGTTAATCTATATATCTATCAAAAACATATATATCTAAATCTTTATTTTGATTTACTTATTTTTGTTTCTCCTATCACATATTATCTTTTTTTATTTTAAATTTTTTATCTTATGAAATGCTCTTATCTATAACTTCTTATCTCCTATTAAATTTCTATCTACACTCTTAAGACAGACCAATGTTTTGTTTTTGGTATCTTCATTCTATTTAATTTTCTGTGTTTTCAAACTAATATTCTGGTTGGAAAAGTAAATAGTGATTTATGCTATTTGACAGATAGTAGTAATATACTGTACTACATATTTGTCAATATCTGTATGTTATTATTAGTTGATTTGCTAGATTATATTATCAATTTAGAGCCCATATGATTTAATTCAATGTTCATGACTCTATTTGTATTTGACCATTTTTTCGTTGAGTAACCGATATAATTTTTTTTTGGGTATATAATGATTAAAGCTATCATTTGTTATATTTTTTCAAATACAATTCAAATAATTTTTTATCATTTTTTTTATAAATAAAATGGATTAAAACTATTCTCTTATATAATTTTTATAATACTATGACATTCTTATCTTGATTAATTTTTTTAAAATGACATAGGAACTATGCAAGTATTATTCAAACTATGGAGAATGATTTATACTTTGATATGATATGAGTGTGTCATTGATAGAGGAAATCAAAAAATAGAGAGTTGCTAATATAATCAATTAATGATTTGTTTGAGAAGTTCTTTTTATAACCAAGACAACAAACTTAGATTAAATTTTTTAAAAAATTACTTATAAATTATAATTAAAAATTGATATTTATTCATAATTTGATCGCACAATAATAATATACACCACTGATTTAAAAGTCCAAGTAAATTTATGATAACTTTTCTGAACTTATAGAATTTCTCTCTTTTAATGTTTTGTTTAGTTTGATACAAGTTATTTATGTTATCAAGTGATTGTGATACTATTATTCTCAACAATTTTTATAATTAATAATTTCTTATGCATATCAAATTTTATTGTAAAATTTTGTGGGTTAATTATTCTTAACATCTACCTAGATGGCTTAATATTATGGCTTGTCGCTATTAAGATATAATTTAAGATTAAGATGATTTATTTATCACACAAAATATATATAGTCTATTTTTCCGTGCATCGCACGGGTTACCGCTAGTAATTTAAGAAAGTAATGTGAATCTTTTATCTCATAGGCATCAAAGAAAAGAACATATATCTAAAAATTTAATTTGATTGGATATCGATAAGTATACTAACTTATCATATTTTATTTTATAAAATAGACGTTTTATTTTAAAATTATATTTATCATTAATTTCATAAAACAAAATATGATTAATTTGTATATCTATCGATATCCACTCAAACTAATCTTTTGCATATGTATTTTTCTCTTCGAGATTTACAATATGAACCGTTTAGATCACTGTCGTATGTCTCATAAGACTCACAAAGTGGAGTTTTAAGGAGTATGAAAATAATAGAACCATGCATTATATTATTTTTACAAAATTATCAAAAGTCACAATTAAATTGATAGTCAATTTAGGAAAATCAATCAATTCTGAACTCAGGTAAACAAACATTTTATCATGTAAAACCAGCCTTCTAAGAGTAGAGAGGATCAAATGCAAAAACTTAGAAAGGTTATGCCAAATTAGTTAGAGAAGAAAGCATTGCAATGTTTATATATGCCTTGCACTTGGGTTTAGTTCTCGGAAGGCACTCCAAATTTTGAAATAGAAGGAATGTGATTCACCACACAAGTGCGCTGTCATCCTGAACACGTGCGGTGCCGTACTGAACTAGGATGGTACAGGTGCATAACATTTAGCTTATATATTATTTTTTTGAACAAAATTTATTTAAATTAAAATTAATTTTTTATTTAAATAAATTTCTAATTGAGTTACCATTTTTCCGTAGGTTAAAACTAAACTAAGCTTCCGTTTGGAAAGTGGGTTGGCTTTTTGGTTTTTTGGTTTTTTTGCCTATTTTAGCCTGGGCTAAAAAGCTTGGTTTGGGAAGGACTTTTTGACTTTTTGACTTTTTTTGTGAGAGAAGAGTGTAATGATTATGGGTTAGATGTGATGTTTTATTTTTTGTAACTAAAATAGCCTATTTTATCTTTTGTGGCTAAAATAGCCAAAAACACACACTTTAGATTCGGAATTCATAGCATCTCCTCCCATAAAAGAATGCAACAATTCATAATCACTCTGACTTTTTAAAAGACTACCAGTTTGTCTATATAAACGACCTACCAATTGATGTTGACACTTGCTAGTCTGTACCTTTAAATGTATTATGTGACATTACATTATTCAATTTTTTTGAGCAAAACGATTAAATTAGGAAACGAGTTTGCGTTTGTTTTGTTCCTTATAGCAAGAGCATTCATTCATGCTTACTCAATATAATTTGAAACAATCCTGTTTTGTAACTCGAATTTCATTTAGCTTGAGTGATCCGACTGTCCAAAATGATGTCGTTTTAGGTATTTTTTTTTCCCATTTTCTCTCTACAGATGAAGAGGAAGAAGGATGAGGAGGAGAGAAGAAGCTGAGAGCATATTATCATCATCATCAACAACAACAACAACAAACAAAACAGATAGAGAGACAGATAGATCTATACACATCATCATCAACACAGAGAAAGAGAGATAGATCTATACCCACACACAGAACAAAGAGAGAGAGACAGAGAGATCTATATATATATATATATAGAGAGAGAGAGAGAGAGAGATCTATACACACACATAGAGAAAGACATACACAGATTTGTGTATTTGTGTATACACAAATCTATTGATGATGGCAGTGATGGCGCCGGTGATGGTTCATCTCTCTCGCTTCTTCTCTCTTCCTCTTCTTTTCTTCTCCTTCTCTCTTCCTCTTCTCTTTTGCTCTTTTCTTCTTCTCTCTCTCTTTTCTATCTCTCTGTATTCGAAAAGTAAGAAAAAAAAGAAAAAAAAAACCTAAAACGACGTCGTTTTGGATTTCGAGCCAATTCGAGTCACCGAATTTCGAACTACCAAGGATTATTCAATTTGAAAATTATTAACACTGTCCACCAATTTAATCACAAATGCTTGTTTATTGGAAGTTGTAACTCTCGAAGTTATTTCACTATAATAGTACGTTACTTTTTTTAATTTTTTTTTTTAGCAAAACAATTGAATTGGGAAGGCATTTTATGGGTGTTTTGTTTAGTGCCTAATAGCAAGAGCATTCATGCCTAATCAATATAATTTGGAAATCACTAACACCATCCACCAATTTATTCACAAATAGGTGTATTTTGGAAGTTAAGAGGGTGCTTGCTTGTCCCACATTGGAGATTAACAAAATTAATTATGGGCATAACTATTGAAGAAATAGAGTGCCATCTTATACAATTAGATGTATTTGATTCAATGTATTGTTGTGGGTCTATACGCACATCGTGTAGTCTGTGGATGGGCAACTTAGATTCTTTCCGCTTTACACATAAGCATTGTCATTTAGTTGCTAAGGATCGCTCCTCATGAGATATTGTATTATAATAAGCTAGGATGGTTTTTGAATTTATCTTACACACATTTGTTTTATTAGGAAATTTAGATAATTCAGATATTAAGATATTTGGACAGCTCAGATCTATTCAAATTATAAAATAACGGCTGAGATATATTTTTCAAAAAATATCTTACATATATATTTTTTGTTTTCCCGCTTCTCTCTCTTACTTTTTTCTTTGCTCACCCATCTTTCCATAATCTCATGATCCCACCTTTTTCTCTCTTTTCTTTTTATTTTTTTATTTTCTCTCGTTTTTATTTTTGTCTCTATTTGTTTTTTTATTTTTTTTTATTTTCTCCTTTTTGTTCAATATATTTTACACATATTTTCATAAAATGTATGTATGCCCCGTAATATACTAAGACATTATGGGTATACATATAATTTTCATATAATTATATAAGCAAAATCAATATTGTATCTATGTCCGTAGAAATTGTATGTATGCTAGGCACAACTATCTATCTAGCTATATATTATATAAGCAGAAATGAGTTTTCGTGAGGAGTTTTGTGAGAACTCTAAAATTTTATGATAAATTTGTGATTTTATCAAATTAAAAAATAAGTTTAAATAGTATTAAGATTATAATTATATTTTTTCTTCATTTTTGCACATCAATGTTTCATCATCATGCTACTTTATAGACACAAAACTTTCAATTTTGCACAAAGTTTTTTCAATTTTTTTCAAAAAAAAATCACATTGTTTGTTTCCAATTTTCAGAATTAACTTTTTAGAATATTTTACTTTTTATTTTTTTGTTTTCACTGAATTTTTAAATATTTTAAGCTATTTTAAAAAAATTTAGACACATCTAACATAAATACACTTAGAAAATATAATATTTGTCAAAAAAATATTTAAAAAATTTACTAAATACCAAAAATACAAAAAAAAAAAACAAAAACAAAAACAAAAATTCAGTACATTTTTTTTTAATATTTTTGTGTATTTATTAATTTTTTAAAATATTTTTTCACAAATAATTTACTATTTAGATACATCTAAGTAAAGTACATCTAAAAAACTATAAAAAAGTATTGCTTAAAATTTTAAAAATATTCACTAAAAACAAAAACAAAAAAACACAAAAAATAAAAAACTCAATTTTCAAAAAACTAAATTCAGAAAACTAAAACCATTTTTTTTTTTTTTAGTTTTTTCAATTTGAAAGCTGATAGTTTAAAGTTTTGAAAATCAAAATAAATGTAAAATCATTATGTTCCTTTATAGATAATCATAAACGATGAACAATCATTATTTGAACAACAATTCTGACTATTAAAATTTAATGGGACTTGAAAGTCCAAAAAATCTTAATATGGAGTATAAATTCATAAATTATGACTTGTGTATAAATGTCCCAATATTTTTCTTATACCATTTCATCTTCCATACATATTTTGTTCAATTAATAATTTAATTTCCAAATCAAGTCAAACAAACAAACAAATTGAAATGAAATGTAGTATTATTAAGGGAGAATTATTTATAAGTCCTATTTGGGAGACTTATGCTATATATAGTCTTAAGTAAAAACTTATGTTCTCATAAGTCCTATAGGAAGTTGGTTGACACATTTATCCTTTATATTATTTGTTAATATCATAAATAACGACAAAACCATATATAGGAAATTAAATGTTACCATAGATCATATCTATATGAATATGAATTTGAAATTCAAAATACACGTTATATTTGGATATTACAGCTTTGATTAGGCAAAATTTTAGGAAACAAAATATATGAGATATGTTTTGTGTCATTATTCTAATGAGAACGGTTGGTTCATTTCAAAACATTTGGAAACCCACCACCGAGAGGAGAAGGAGTACGATTCGACGGTGAGGTTTGATGGGACAGTGGGAACGAAATCCCGTCTCCGATGAACGATGACGAAGCATGGCTCCAAAACAGAAATGTGGCTTTCCCCTTATTTTGCAATGTTCATTTATTTGATTTTGGTTAACAACTCATATCTAGGGTTTATGTGAATATGGGATTGTTGATAATTTCAATTTCTTTCAGTCAGAAGCTATAATGGTAGTTGTATATTTTGTGAGTTTTATGAGGATTACAGATTTTGATAGTTCTCGGTTTGAAGATTTTAGTATATATGTGGAGGTTGTCAATTGTGTGTGCTATGTAACTTAGTTGTTAGTATTCTAGGATGGAGGTTCGGTGGGTTGTCGAATTTGAGTGTTTTGTGCGTGATTCGTTGTTGTGTTGCCGAATAAGGGGTCTATTTGCTGATTTTTTTTTTTTTGGAACCCATGCAAATAATTGTGTTCAATAGTCTGATTTTTTGGGGTTCACGTTGTGCTAAGATGTCGTTTGGTTATGCGCATTAAGTAACAAAAGTAAGTTGTTGAATGTGATTAGTGTCACGTCCTTGTTTTACGTGTTGTCCAGTTTCTGAATGTGAATGTAACCCAAATGTAAATTACTTTTGAATGTGAATGTGGCCCCATGTAAATAAATTATGAATGTGAATGGGACCCCATATGAATAATTTCTGAATATGAATCTGACCCCATTTCTGAATGTGACCGTGAATTTGTGGGACTATTTGTAAATTGTCACAGAGAGTCGAATAATGGAAGTAACACAATTCCGGAACGTGATTGTGATTTTATGTCCCCAATTCATGTCGTCACATTCGTGGTTGTTTTGTGAACATGTGTGAGAATGTGGATACGTTGTTACGTTTTTGTTTTGTGAAATATGTAGTCACGTAATATACGTTATGGCGTTAACTGTATTTTGTATGACAAACAATACGACTTTGGTTAATGATTTCTGTTAGGTATATTTAGTTGATGTTTGAATTGGCAGTTGGAAAATGGCTTTGGAATAGTTTTGGAAAAATCCTTATTTTTTGCTAACTTTGAGCATTAATTAAGGTGGGACCCGAGCATTATTTTTAATGTTTTTTATTGGATTCATGTTTAATGTCGCGTAGTGAATAAAACTGTGTATTTGGTTGTTCAAAACCATTTCTGGATGAATCAGAATTCAATGCGCATTTTTGGGTTTGTGGAAATGTATTTTGGTGGGTTTACTATACATTTGTGAAATGTGCTTGTCCCACATTGGAAAGGCTTGAGGAATTGTTTGGGTTTATAAACCTTAGCATTGGATACTTGGGATGTGCCCCAAGGGGTACCTAAGTTTGTGGAAGGGTAAGGTTATGGGTGTAGTGGGCTAGACTCATTGGACCCAAAACTAAAACCACACGCACGTCGCCATCCGTCTGGGCGAATTGGGCTTGGGCGCTGGTGTGAGGTTGGTCTAGGCCCCTTCACAGAACAGGTTCAAAACAGGTTCATACCTATTCATTTCAAACCGAATCTATTTGGACAAATTCAAATCTGTTTGCTGCCTATTCAATCTGTCCGAAAAAGTTTCTACTTGTTCAGAACTGCCATCTTTTCTTCTATAAAAAGCCTTCAATTCCAGCATTCTTCAATCAAATTTTTCTATAATAAATTCGCCCTCCCTCTCTGTGTTTATCTGCATTTTTTTTTCTGCATTTATTTTTAGGGAAATAAAGAGAAAGAGTTATAACATTTTTTGGTTCGCCAAACTTGATTTTATAGTGCTGTAAAATCAAGTGTTAGTCGTTGCATCCTGGGAAGTAGACGCCATTAAAACTCGAAGCACCAGAGCGAGGGCAAAATCTACTTTAAGGAGATTGTATCTAATACAAGCCTTGACATTATTTTCTATAAGCATTTAATTCGGAAAATAATTAATAAATTATTTTATTTTATTGTTTATTTATTTTATACATTTAATTTACACACATACACCTTTGTGGGTTGTAACAATCTTAAAGTAGATTTTTATTTTTATTTATTTCTGCGATAAACAGACAAATATTTTGTTTTGGGAAATTAAATAGTAGTAATATACTGTTTAATTTCTTAAATAGTAGTAATATACGGTTTAATGATTTCTTTTATAACACAGTAGTAATATATAGTTTATCATTGGAATTTTGTTACAAAATATTATTCTGTTTATTTTGTGTGTAAATTTATTTTTTTTTTGTATAAATTTGTGATTGGTGTATTATTTTTATTTGGTCAGAATTATGAAAACTAAAATTAACAGTGCTGAGACTGTTATTACTCAAACCCCCACACCTGCTATGCCAGTGATGACTCCGACAGTACCGGTAAATCATGGGGAGAAGTCAGAAAAATTCAATGGTAATGATTTTAAAAGATGGAAACAAAAGATGATGTTTTATATTACCACATTGAATTTGGCTCGCTTCACTCATGAAAAGGCACCGGCACTGAACGAGGGAGAAACTGACCGGCAAGTGGTTGCCGCAGTCGATGCATGGAAACATTGTGATTTTCTGTGTCGAAACTATATCCTCAATGGGTTGGACAATACACTGTATAATGTGTATAGTGTGAAAAGCCAGCTAAAGAACTGTGAGAATATCTGGATCATAAATATAAGACAGAGGACGCCGATAGAAACAAATTTGTTGTCGGCCGTTTTCTGAATTTTAAAATGATAGATTCCAAAATGGTTATTAGCCAAGTTCAAGATCTCCAATTAATTCTCCATGACATACATGCGGAAGGGATGGTTCTTAGTGAATCTTTCCAAGTAGCGGCAATCATTGAAAAATTGCCACCATCTTGGAAAGAATTCAAGAATTATCTGAGGCATAAGCGCAAGGAGATGAAATTGGAGGAACTGATAGTGCGACTCCGAATTGAGGAAGACAACCGTGGTTCTGACAAGAAGTCAGGAAACCATGTCATGCAGGCTAAAGCAAATGTTGTGGAACATGGACAAGGGTCAAAGTTCAATAACAAGAAGCGGAAGCATGATGGCAATGGTCCCAGACAAGGATCCACTAGTAAGATCAACAAAGGGATCAACAACGGGTAGGGCTGAGCAAGGAATCCGTAAAATCCATAATCTGATCCGGTCCAGTCCAATCTGATAGGTTTGGATTGATTTTTTGAATCCGTGGTTCGGTTATGGATTGGAAATTTCTAAATTTGTAGGACACGGATCGGTTCCGGATTGAACCCCACGGTTCCAGATTGGAACCGATCTGGACCATTTAGAAATAATTTATATTTATACTATATACTTTTCCACGCAATATAATTTCTTGTCTCATATAAAAACTAAAATCTAACCTAATTCACGCCTCACTCATTTACCTTCACGCCTTATTCAGTTCATTGTCTCTCGCTCTCATCTCATCTCTCTGTTGATGGTGTCTCTCACTCTTCTCTTTCTCATCTCAGACTGAGTTCTCTCTCACACTCTCATCCATCTCAGATCAGATCGGTGTGCTGCTCGTCTCTCTCTCTCGGTGACCTCTCTCTCTCTCTCTCTCTCTCTCTCTCTCTCTCTCGGTGACACTATTTTTGTTCCTTTGTTCCCAGATCATCCATCTCAGACCAGATCAGTAGCTATAGTTGTTGTCTCTCTCTCTCGGTGAGCTCCTCTCTCCCAGATCATCCATCTCAGATCATTGTTCCTTTGTTCTTTTGTTCATGTCATCTACAATGGGTTCGGTAAATAAAAGTAAGAGATTTTATTTTTATTATTTTTTTTGTTTGTATTTTTATTTTTATTTTTATTCTGTTTTCTGTTTTCATTTTATTTTTATCCTTTTTTTTTTCTTTCTGTTTTCTATTTTCTATTTTTTGTTTCTATTTTGTTCCTGTGAAAAATCTTCTTTTCTCAATAAGTGTGTCGTGACTAGGCATATTTGTTTTACTTTACAATACATCAGAAAACAGATTGGACCCTCATTTTTTAAATGAGTTTTGGGGGCAAAAAGTTCTATTTCAAACCATCATTCCTAAGTTTGTTTATTTGTGAAGTGAAGGAAATGGGCTTTTGTTAGTGTTAGCTGGTGAAGATTGTGAATCCATTGTGAGCTTCCGAGTCTTGACTTTACTGATTGAGCTTGGTAGAGTCTGAGGCAATCTATCTAGGTATTGTTTGAATTGATAAATGAATAGACTTATGTATATATGTATTAACAAAATTCAGAATGGATGTTGTTTGCTCCAGTTTAGATGCCATTGTCATTATAGATAGTCTTACAGGATCTTGATTTAGCTTAATGGATGTTGTTTGCTCTAGCTTAGAATGGATGTTGTTTGCTTTGTTTACAGGTTTCAATTGTGATGGTATAGATATTTTTGTCTATATTTTTTTTTTTGCTTATATTGTTGTCCATTGGGATGGGATGTAGCCCATTGGCTTTGTTTACAGGTTCCAATATATTTTTGTCTATATTTTTTTTACTTAGATTGTGATGGTATAGATTGTGAATGGATGTTTTTTACTTATATTTACTTATATTGTTTACAGGTTTCAATATATATTTTTGTCTATATTTTTGTTCCAATATTTTTGTCAATTTACTTATGTTGTTGTTTATATTTTTTTTTGTTATTTAATTATTGAAATTCGTGGTCCTAAACCGATCCAATCTGTGTTTTAACGGATTGGTTCGGATTGGTTCTACAATTTAAACAGATTGGATTGGTTTTAATTTTTCAGGAACTGTAGATAACGGATTAGTCCTGGTTTTCTCCCAATCCGAACCATGCTCACCCCTAACAACGGGTTCAACAAGAGGTTCAAAGGCAAAGGCTTTGTGTGCGGCAAAGGCAGACATCGCACTAAGGATTGTCACGTTCGCAAGGACGAAGGGAGTTCAAGCAAAAAGCCAGCACAAGCCAACATAGTCGAGGATTTTTATCTTTCCGATGGAGTGGCAAACATCAATCTTGCTGCAGTAGTCTCTGAAGCAAATTTGGTGGGCAATCCCAAGAAATGGTGGGTGGATACTGGAGCAACCCGCCATATCTGTGCAAATAAGAAGATGTTCACAACCTACAAAGTGGTGAAAAGTGGGGAACAGCTTTTTATGGGAAACTCCTCTACTTCAACTATAGAAGGACAATGAAAGATTGTGCTGAAAATGACCTCGGGGAAAGAACTCACTCTTAATAATGTACTTCATGTGCCAGAAATTCGCAGGAATTTGATTTATGGGTCATTGTTGATCAAGAATGGGTTTAAATTAATCTTTGAATCTGAGAAAGTTATACTCTCCAAGAATGGAATGTATAAGGTTACATGAGTGATGGGCTTTTTAAGCTCAATGTAATAACTATTGTACCTAATTTTGCTTTTAATAATAAGAACACATCTTCTGTTTATATTGTTGAGTCTTCTTTTTTATGGCATGGTAGATTAGGACATATTAATTTTAATTCTTTGCGTAGACTTGTTGCTTTAAAATGTTTACCAAATTTAAAATTTGATCCTAATTATAAATGTGAGATTTGTATTGAGACAAAACTCACTAAGGCATCATTTAATAAAGTTGAAAGAAGTACCGAACCTCTAAGTTTAATTCACACATATATTTGTGATTTCAAATTTATTCAAACTAGAGGAGGTAAGAAGTGTTTTATTACTTTTATTGATGATTGCACTCGATATTGCTATGTTTACTTATTGAGAAGTAAAGAAGAAGCCGTAGAAGCTTTTAGGCAATATAAACTTGAGGTTGAAATTCAACTTGGCAAAACTATTAAGATAGTGAGGAGTGACAAAGATAGTGAGTATGATGCATCATTTGAAAAATTTTGTTCTGAATATGGTATTATTCACCAAACCACTGCACCCTATTCTCCTCAGTCAAATGGTATAGCTGAGAGAAAGAATCGAATTCTTAAAGAGATGATGCATGCCATGTTGATTAGTTCAGGGTTTCCTCAGAACTTGTGCGAGAGGCGATTTTGTTTGCTAATTTTATCCTTAACAGGGTACCCCACAAAAAACTCAATCAAACACCTTATGAATTATGGAAAGGTCGACGACCTACTTATAATTACCTCAAAGTGTGGGGGTGTTTGGCCAAGGTTGCAGTCCCTAGTCCCAAAACGATTAAAATAGGACCAAAGACCGTTAATTGTGTGTTCATTGGTTATGCAAATAATAGTAGTGCATATAGATTTTTAGTTCATAGATTTGAAAATCCGGATATGCATATAAACACTATTATTGAGTCAAGAAATGCATCGTTTTTTGAACACATTTTTCCTAGCAAGGAAATTGAAGAGAAAATTTCAAATAAAAGAACTTTTGATACTGCTATGGGTAGTAGTGAAGACCAAAATGATAATGAATTAGATGAACCTAGACGTAGAAAGAGAGCTAAGATCTCTAAATCATTTGGTCTAGATTTTCTGACATATCTGTTAGAAAATGAGCTTTAAAACTTCAAGGAAGCAATGTCAAATCCTGAAGCTCCATTATGGAGAGAGGCTGTGAATAGTGAAATTGAATCAATACTGCAAAATCATACTTGGGAACTGGTGGAACTTCCACCAAGATATAAACCTCTTGGATATAAGTGGATATTCAAGAGAAAAATGAAAGCAAATGGCTCAATACAAGACTAGGCTTGTTATTAAGGGATACAGGCAGAAGGATGGCCTTGATTATTTTGACACCTATTCACCAGTGACAAGAATAACATCTATTTGCATGTTGATTGCGATTGTAGCTTTGTATGATCTGGAAATACATCAAATGGATGTTAAAACAGTTTTTTTGAATGACGAGTTAGATGCGGAAATCTATATTGAACAATCGGAAGGGTTTCAAGTTCTCGACTAAGAGAAAAAGGTTTGTAAACTTGTCAAACCCCTTTATAGATTAAAACAAGCTCCGAAACAGTGACATGAAAAATTTGATCACGCTATGCTTTCGGATGGTTTTAAGATAAACGAATGTGACAAATGCGTCCATGTTAAAAGCACAGACAAAGGTTATGTCATAGTTTGTCTTTATGTGGATGACATGCTCATTATTGGAAGTAATAATGACATGATTAAATCCACAAAGAAAATGTTGAACAAAAAGTTTGACATGAAAGATCTGGGAGTAGCAGATGTAATTCTAGAAATAAAGATTACTAGAACATCTGAGGGATATACTTTATCTCACTCTCACTATGTTAAGAAGATTTTGGAGAAATTTGGAAAGCATAAGAGGGTCAGTGCTCCCCACAGTGAAGTACTAGGGCGAATAAAGCCCTTATCTAGTAACTCCTGGAGTTGAATCTTCAACTCGCTCAACTCGGCTGGGGCAAAATGATACGGTGCCATGGAAATCAGCATCGTGCCGGGCACTGAATCAATAGAAAACTCCACCTCTCGATGGGGTGGCAAACTAACAAGATCCTCGGGAAAAACATCCGAATACTCACAAACCACTATGGGTAACTCAATCTGGATCTCATCACACTCACTACTCATACAGCTAGCAAGAAGACAACTAAGCTCACTCTGCCCTCGCGGATCATACACTGGTGGCAAAACTCTACCAACCTGATCCCCCAAGAAATAGAAACAATCCCCGCTCAAAGTACACATAGTGACCCTCTGGCAGTAGCAATCAATAACAGCCCAGTACGACGATAACCAGTCCATACCCAAAATCACATCAAAACCCGACATAGCCATAACTACAAAAGAAAATGGAAGCCAGCGATCGGTGACCTCAATATCACAACCTCTACACCCTTGCTTCAAAATCAATTCACCCCAACTGGTGATACAACACAAATGGGAGATGCTAACTGCGCCAACTCCAACCCCAAAACAGATACAAATGTAGCAGATATAAAAGATTGGGATGCACCCGTATTAATCAACACATTAGCAATCGAGTTGCAAAACAAAAAGGTACCTCTCACAACAGATGGAGCCGGTACAAGGTCCTACGCAGTAACAGCACACACATGCCCTGAAGGTCTCTGATCTACTTGCTCACTTCTCGGAGCATAAGACTGCTGCACCGATTTAGACGACGAGGCTCCCTGATTGGCCCTCGAGGCTTGAACTGACTGAGCTGGCTGATGACTCTGAGTCTGCCTCGAACCAGATGCACCAGATGTGCCACTCAACTGTGGGCAAAACCACTTCAGGTGCCCCGCTTGACCACACTAGTAACAAGAGAGCGGCTGGCCTCTGCCCTGACTCTGGCTCTGAGGACAAGCTGCTCTCTGCCCTCCCCCTCTCAGCGGGCAAGCTAGAGACTTGTGGCCCAGCTGACCACACTTGTAACAAGTAAAGTCTCCTTGACTGCTTCTTCTAGAGCCTGAACTCGGCACTGGAAAGGTAAATCTCACAAAAGCACCCTGGGACTGCTGAGGGTTAGAACCCCTTTGCATTTTACCGTCCCCCTGGCCATCCTGACTCATCTTGGAGCCCCTCATCCTCTCCTCCTCCTCCTGCATAATAATCTCAAGATGGCTGCAGCATCCACAAGACGCCCATACTCCCGTGTCATGGACCCTGCAACTCTAAGCTTGAGTCCAGTCCTCAACTTCTTCTTAAATTCTAGACAACGGCGTTCCTTAGGCGCCACTAACTCAAGAGCAAACCTCGATAAGCTAGTAAATGCGGCCTTAAACTCAGCCACTGGCATACTCAGCTGCTTGAGCCGACAGAACTGATCCCTCAACTTCTCCCTGACAGCGGGAGGCAAAAACTTCTCCTGGAAGGCGCCAACGAAAGCCTCCAAAGTCCCACCAATACGGCCCCGAACAAACTTCCACCACTGACCCGCGTCTCTCTTCAGCTGGAAGGACGCCAAGGTCACCCTCAAGGCTCTATCTTCGATGCCCAGCATCTCAAACGTCTTCATCATCTGCTCAAGCCACTCATCAGCCTTCAGTGGCTCTTTCGGATCCCCCAGAAACTCATCCGGATTGGACTGGAAAAACTCCCTCTTCAGAAAAGAAGGCCCTGTCTCAGCAACATGGGCCTAGACTTGATTATCAGCTCTGAGGATGTCCATAGATTCCCTTAATGCTCCTGCCATCTCGTGGGCTAAGGCGTCCATAACCTGCTGACCCACTGGCTCGGCCACATTGGCCTGACCAACACCCTCCTGCTGCGCCGGAATCTCATCCGGTATAGGCATCTCCTGCCTCCTAGGCCTACCACGCCTACTACCACGTCCTCGTCCTGACATCCTAATAAAGGTAACAAAAACATTAGCACATTCACAAATGTGCCGAAGCTATCTCACTCGTGTCCTAAAACATTGGATAACAGTAATTCATTCCACGTAAGCACATAATCACAAAAGCACTTACGAATTTCGTTTCCGGATAATGACAGTCCCGAGGCGTTACTAGAGTTCTGGTTAGAAACAGAATTGATCAAGTGCTTTTCCAACAGGACTCCCAGAAACCCAAGGATCCAATCAACATCTTAGAAATTAAATTTCATACCCATTTAGTCACATAAACATGTCATCAAATAAATGCATAACATTACACATAAGTCTCTAATAAACGAGACAAACCCAATGTGGTACTAACCACTTCCCACGTACCCAAAGTATTCAAACCCAGTACGCTTTGATACCAAATTGTAACGCCCTCAAAATAGTACATATAAACCCACATTCTTGACATGCATTGACATGAGAGAATAAAGCATATTTCCATTTATCAGAGTATTAAGTGTAAAAGTATTACATGTTGACATCAAAAGTAAATGCCCTACGGGCTTACAACTTTCCAAGTCAACACTTGGGTACAACAAAAGAAGAGTTCTAACTCTTTATACAAAATAAGCCCTTGGTTTGATTTGCATGTAATACAAAAAGAAAGCAACAAAAGAGGCATTCAGCCTCTAAGCCTCCCAAGCTACGTCCTTGGAGGTGGCATACCATCTGTGCCTGAAAATGATGTCCCATGAAGGGTGAGCCAAAGTCCAGTAAAGATATACTAAACCAATTATGAGCAATAACTAAAACATTAGCATTTGATAGATAAGTAACACTTGTAAACCAACTTACAACACTTTCCAATTCCATGACAAATACATTCATGTTTCATTACACCTTCCTTTACTTCCAATTCAATTTTGTAAACATGGCTCATTATCTAGCCCAACAATTACATGAAACTACAACTCATATTAAAACACTTCCATTATCCACCATTCAAATGAGACTACATCTCATATTAAACACTTCCATACTTCAATTATCTACGTCATGCAAACGTAATTAAGATTTCGGGACTTTCACACTGGATACTCCGGCCAACTTAGTTATCAATGGAGTCCATCCCCTATCTCCTCCCAAATAGGTTTGAGAGTACATCCCCTATCTCCTCTCAAACCCTGAAGTATATCCCCTATCTCCTCCCACATAATATACATATACAATGTATTTAAACACTTATCATATACAATGATCAATCAATACACATATTCGATGTATTATTCCAACCTTCATATTCAATGTGATTAGTTTCAGTTTTCCCTAATCAACATACAATTTGTACAACAATCAAGACTATCCTCCACCGATAGCCCAAAACAGTTATCTCTAAACAGATAATAAATTTATCAAACAGATAAAATAACAACATTTTCATAGGTGAGTGATTAATTAATTCAACTACACCATTCAATCTCACAACTTCCCAATTTCATGATTTCCAACACAATTTCATCCTTTCTTAAATTAATTATTCAATTAATTATTCAACATAACTAGGGCATTTTTCCCTTATTCACAATGTTTCCCCCAAGGCCCAAATTTCACTTATATTTCATAAACAACCCCAATTTCAAGTCTCTTACACATATTTTACTCAAATATGGAAAACCCCTCTTTTATAAAATTACAAATCAAACCCTAACTTTTCCAAAAATTACCATAATTCACCCATTGATCAAAATGACTAAAACTTATGTCAAAACTCATAAGATGGAGTAGGGTATCCCTACCTCGAAGTTAGAAGCCCAAAGGAGTAGATGAAGAAAACTCAAAATGCTCCAAATCCACGGTTTTTCAGATTAAAGTGAAGCCCACGCCACCCTCTACCTTTCTTACAAAGAGATTTGGGTGGAAACACTCTAGAAGTAGATGAAATCTTAGAGAGAGAGGGTGTGTAAAGAGAGAGACAGCCGGGGCTAGGGTTTGAGTAAAGAAGATGATGAAAAAGTAAAGTGTAACCCGCTGCTGCCAACTGATATACTCGAGGCTTGCTTGAGCGAATGAGTGGTCGCTCGAGCGACCAGACACAAAGAAACCTCGCTCGAGCATAGAAAGCCTCGTTCAAGCCAACAACACGAAGCTTCAGGTCTACAACCCAGAAGCACACTCGAGTGAAGGAAAGCTCGCTCGAGCCAAGAAATGCAACCTTCAGTTCCAAAACCAGCCGCAAACGCAAGCTCGAGCGCAAGACTTCTCGCTCGTGCCAGCAGACACACCACTCAACTCTCGCTCGAGCGAAGGAACCCTGGCTCGAGCGAAGACACCAAAATCTTGGCAGCAACCATTTGTTTCTAATCACAACCAACCTGATACAAACCTGCCCAACACATCCTAGAACTCGTATATAAGGAATTAAAGAACGGAAAAGAAACATATACAACAACCGACATCCACGGAACCGAGTTCGGAATACAATAACCAATGAAGGGAAAATCGGGATCGCTATATGAATTGTAGCTAGATGATGTTGAATCTTTTAATCCTGTTGTTGACTTTCACTCTGAACTAGTGAAATTTTTTTTTACCATTCAGCAAGTTTAGTGGCTGCTAAAATGCAAGAATGATGTTAGAAAACTTCTGTTCTGTTGCATAATTGTGTGGATTAATTAACTTTCTCATTCTTTTATAACTAGATTCATAGCATACCTTCTAATATTTCAATCCGGCTGTGCACTAATCTCTTAACTTACCTTCTACTGTTTTCTTTGATTTTTTGCTTTGTTTTTCATATGGTTATATATTTTAGCGAAAATTACAAAAAAGGCCCAACGTTTAAACCTTGTACAAAATATAACTTGAGTTTTTAATTTTGTCAATTGAAATCCTAATATTTTCAAGGGTAAATTATGCAAATAGTCTCTGTAGTTTACACGATGTGTCAATTTAGTCCCTGTAGTTTCAATTTGCTCGATTTTGCCCCTTAATTTAGCGGATTGTGTCATTTTAGTCCAATAAATAACGGTTGTTAAGTTAATTTAACAGAAGGTCAAACAATGTGTCAATTTGGTCCTTGTACTTTACATGATGTGTCAATTTGGTTCCTGTAGTTTCAATTTTCTCGATTTTGACAGGGACTAAATTGATACATTGTGCAAAATACAGGGACCAAATTGACATATTGTTTGACTTTCCGTTAAATTAACTTAACAACCGTTATTTAATGGACTAAAATGACACAATCCATTAAATTAAGGGGCAAAATCGAGCAAATTGAAATTACAGAGGCCAAATTGACACATCGTGTAAACTACAAGGACTATTTGCATAATTTTTCCTATTTTCAGTAGAAACATTCTGTTTATTTTAACAACAAAAAAGAGTTTTAGATTTTTTATGTATACTTACATTAAATTTAATGATTAAAATATCATTTTTTGGTTAGTTTTATTCTACAAAAGTAGACTTATAATTTAGATTGAAAATATTAGGGTTTAAATTTACAAAATTAAAAACTCAAAATTTCTTTTTTAGAATGGTCAAACTCGAGTTTTTTTTTTAGGTGTAATCTTTCTTATATTTTATCTTTATTAACAAGCGACTGTGATAAAACTACTCTCTTATTTTTATTAAAAAAATTTGAAGACCGATTGTCTTGATGATTTTTATGTTGAATATTTTCAACCCATGATACTTTGTTGCTGCTGTTAATTTCATTATGTCCTGTTTCTCATCTATACTGGTTTCATGTGGTTTTTTTTTAATATAGAATTATTGATTTGTTTTTGACAATTTTATTGACTAAATTTTGGGTTTCCCACGTATTCGTTTCTTCTCTTGTTAATTACATTCTCACACAAAAATAATTAAACTAACAAAATAAGGGAATATCACAAATCTTTTATGTAATTAGAAAAATGTTAGAAATGGTTGGGAAAATTTTGGATAAACCAGAATTTTTTCCTAACTTTGGTCTAATTTTTAGGTAGGACCCGAGCGTCGATTGTTGCGGGTCAAAGTGGTAACACGTTCTATGTCGCGTTGTGATTCACGTGGTATATTTGGTTATTCAAAACCATTATCGAGTGAATGGGAAATTGAAATCAAAGTGTGCTCCATGGAAATGGAGTTTTGGTGAAAATTCCTTAAAGTTTATGTAAATGGCTTGTCCCACATTGATTTGGTGGGAAGTTTTGAATGGACTTATATGACTTGGAATCATAACTTGGGGAGGGCCCTAAGGGGCACCCCAACTTTGTAGAAGGGAGAGGTTATGGGCAAGATGGGCTAGACCCATTGGACCCAAAAATTACCACACGCGCCGCCGCCGTCCGGGCGGGCTGGGCTGGGCTTGGGCACGGGTGCGTAGTGTGAGATTGGGTTGGGCTTGTCCAGCCCAATACCTATCTTCTTGGGCAAAAAACATTTAAATTTTATTTTATTTTTTGGTAAATTAAAATCCAGAATTCAAATTAATTTAAGAAATAAATTGGTCTGATTTTTCTGTACACCCAAACAGGTCCCTTCTATTTTTTTCTGTTTGAATTTTGAACCCAACAGATTTAAATCTGTTTAATTCAAAACCACCAAACAGGTTTCATACCTGTTCAAAATAGGTTAGCACCTGTTTAATTCAAAATCAATAGCCACCACTACATCTATAAATAGACCAGCTCTCATTTGATCAGATTCACTAATTTTCGTCCATAAAATTCTGCATTCATGATATTCATTCTGAGGGTATGTCTCTAAGCGAGTCTTTCCAAGTCGCTGCTTTAGTGGAAAAGTTACCATCGGCTTGGAAAGATTTCAAAAATTATTTAAAACATAAACGCAAAGAGATGACCATGGATGAACTTATTGTAAAACTGAGAATTGAGGAAGCTAACCGAAAGGCTGAAAAAAGTAATGGGAAAATTCACATTGAGTCCAAGGCTAATGTGGTTGAACAAGTTCATAAATCACATAACAAAAATATGAAGTTTACTGGAGATGGTCCTAAACAAGGCGATAGCAACAAAAAGTTCAAAGGAAAATGCTATAACTGTGGAAAGACTGGACATCGAGCTTCTGACTACCGCCGCCCTAAGAAGGATCATAGAAGTACAAGCAAGAAGACTACCAATCAGGCCAATGTAACTGAACTAGATTACATCTCTGACGAGGCGAATGACATCAACCTCTCTGCTGTGGTGTCTGAGGCTAATTTGGTTGGAAATCCCAAGGAATGGTGGGTTGACACTGGGACAACTCGTCCTATTTGTGTGGACAAGAAGATGTTCACTACCTACAATGAGGTTGCAAATGGTGAACAACTTTTCATGGGAAATTCTTTTACTTCTACTGTGGCTGCACAAGGGAAAGTAATCCTGAAGATGACATCAGGGAAAGAACTGACCTCAACAACGTACTGCATACACCTGACATCCGGAAGAATTTAGTTTCTGGTTCTTTGTTAAGTAAAAATGGTTTTAGGCTTGTTTTTGAGTCTGATAAATTTGTATTAACAAAGAGTGGCATGTATATTGGTAAGGGATAAATGAGTGATGGTCTCTTCAAACTAAATGTAATGACAGTTGTACCAAAAGTTGCTAGTAATAAGAATAACACATCTTTTGCTTATATTCTTGAGTCGAATTTATGGCATGGTAGATTAGGACATGTAAATTATGATGTTTTACGTAGATTAATTGGTTTGGATTATATACCAAAGTTTGAAATTAATCCTAATCGTAAATGTGAAGTTTGTGTAGAAGCGAAACTAACTAAGGCTCCATTTAAAACGATTGAAAGGAAAACCGAATCTCTAGAATTAATTCATACTGATGTATGTGATCTAAAATTTGTTCAAACTAGAGGGGACAAAAAGTATTTTATAACATTTATCGATGATTGCACAAGATATTGTTATGTTTATTTACTTAGAAGTAGAGATGAAACCTTAGAAATGTTTAAACTCTACAAAACAAAAGTTGAAAATCAACTTGGTAAAACCATTAAAATGATTAGAAGTGATAGGTGTGGTGAACATGATGCATCATTAAATGAATTTTGTGCACAACATGGTATTATTCACCAAACTACAGCACCCTATTCTCCTCAGCAAAATGGAATTGCTGAAAGAAAGAATAGAACTGTAAAAGAAATGATGAATGCCATGTTACTAAGTTCAGGCTTACCACAGAACTTGTGGGGGGAAGCAATATTGTCTGCTAATTATGTTCTTAACAGAATACCCCACAAGAAAACCAACAGCACTCCTTATGAATTGTGGAAAGGTCGATTGCCTTCCTAGAAATACTTAAAAGTGTGGGGGTGTTTGGCAAAAGTTGAAGTTCCTGTTCCTAAAAAGACTAAGATTGGACCAAAAACAGTAGATTGTGTGTTTATTGGTTATGCTCAGAATAGTAGTGCGTATCGGTTTCTGTTTTATAAATCAGAAATACCTGATATAAACATGTCTTTCCTTACAAGAAAGGACATGAATTAAGTTCACAGAAAAGAACTTATGATTGTACACAAAGTCAAGAGACTAATGACAATCAAACACAAGAGACTAGTAATGGTCTCGACCAACAGGATTTAACTGATGATAAACCAAGACGAAATAAGAGAGCGAGAACATCAAAATCCTTTGGTCCAGATTTTCTGACATACCTGTTAGAAAATGAACCTCAAAGCTTTAAGGCGGCAATGACAGGTCCTGAAGCACCTTTGTGGAAAGATACTGTTAATAATGAAATTAAATCCATTATGCAAAATCATACTTGGGAATTGGTGAATCTTCCACCAGGTTCTAAATCTCTTGGATATAAATGGATATTCAAGAGAAAAATGAAAGCAGATGGTTCAATAGACAAGTATAAAGCAAGACTTGTAGTTAACGGTTACAAACAAAAGGAAGGTCTGGACTATTTTGACACATATTCCCCTGTGACAAGAATAACATCTATTCCCACACAAAAATTACTATTGGTTGCTCTCCTTATAGATTGGTTGCTCTCTTGTTAAATATATTCCCACACAAAAATAATTAAACTAACAAAACAAGGGGATATCACAAATCTTTTATGTAATCAGAAAACCAATACCAAAAGGAAATTTCAAAACAATTAACAATTAAAGAAAAATCAAACTTAAATCCTAATAATGAACCTAATACAATACTTTTCAAGAATCAATCAAAACTACCTAATTTTAAACCAATAATACTACCTTAATCAGGTTATAACACCATATCATCATAAAAATATTATCAATCTGAAACTAAAGATCGGCACGAATTATGTGATTTCAGCCAGGGCACGATGCAGCAATGATGAAAAAGATGAGAACATGGCATGGAAGTAAGCTCGGTTCCCTTCCCAAATTCCTCTAAACAAAGAACACAAGTAGTGCACTTTTCATCATCTCCTTCACCATTGAACACCGTCACTTTCTTCAACCCATCAATGACGGCCTTTTAAACACCCCTCCTCGTTCTCGTCCTCGTCCTCGTCCTCATCGTCTCTTCAGTTCTATCACCATCATCATCATTCACAACAATCGCCCCATTTGTGGCTGTCCTCGTCCTCCTCGTCTCTACAGTTCCAACACTACCATCATCATTCACGATAATCGCCCCATTTGTGTCTAATAGATTCATCATCAAATCTATCGATTGTGCGGAACCCAACCTGAGCGTGGTGGTGATCCTCAAATGCACGATGACTTGAAACCCAAGACTCACTCCATATTCGATAATCAAACCAGAAAGAGAACTGATGATGAGTTCCTTCATGGAATTGCAGAGTTCCAGATCGAATCCCATGGACGAAAGCTGGTTGAAAACATAGGGATCCCACGAAAAGAAGAAGGGAAGAAGTTGAAGAGGAATGGTGAAGTCATATCGAATATCAGGAACAATTAAAAATGTAGGATAATTGGACTCGATATTACCTTGGCGAGTTCGGAGCTGTAGTTTAACTAGATTGTTGACATAAATTTTGATGAGCACTGGAGTTGGACCTGGAACTAGAGGTAGCGGGTCTATCTGTGGTGTCCCATATGTTTCAATGTCATAGTTTCTTAACATAGTTTAGTACTAGTCAGAAGAGTTTAATATTTGGTTGAGTTCTAGTATTTAGAAACCTAAGTAATATTGGATTTTGATTTGGTTTCTTAAGCTTCTAATTTAGGTTGACTTTCCACATTGGGAATCCTAAATTATATTGGCAACTGAATTTTGTTTCTTATATGTATATAGAGAATTCTATCTACCATGGAATTTTATCACAAAAATAATTCCTAATGTTAAATGTATTTTATAAATTTATAATTGATAAAATGTGTGTTCCACTCATAGTTTAAATCGCGGTATCGGGTAACATAACGGTATCGATCGCGGAGTATCGGTATCGGTAGTATCGGCCGGTACGTATTGGGAATCGGTTGTTGCGGCTATGAAATTTTAAAAATCATTAACAGTCCCTTTGAAACTCAATTTTATACATTTTTTTTTGCTCTTTTATCCTTAATTTGTCACATTTTAATCAAAATTTTGATATGTATAAACACTTTTAACTCATTTTCAACTAAAATGATATATATTTATTTGAGTCTCTATTATAACTTTCAGTTATCTACCATTTAAAATAAATCCACTGTACACCAACTAGACCCACGAGTTAGTTATGGGCCCAAGATTGCTCAAAACAACCCATAATTCTTCAACATAATATTCTGGCCCAAAGCTATCAATTTACATTTATATAAAATATAAATATAAGATATATACTTTGCGGCTCCACATCATACATAGCTTGCTGTAGCCTCAAAGCTTCACTCAACGACACATGACCAAGAAAAGCATTTTGAAATACGCCGGAAGCTGCCGAAGGACAGCACGACCTCTTCGTGAACCTCATAGTTGCACTCTCACTTTAGCGAAGACCAGTAATCCAAAACCAGAAATAGCATCAGAGCCATGAGTAGTTCTCTGCACTGATTTTCATCCGTACCGGCGAGAATCGGACTGTATCAGTCCTCTGTATCAAATTCAAGCCGCTACGTACCGGGACTCGGACACTACGGCTGCGAATTTTAGTCTCACCACTATATCGATCCATTTCCGAATCGGTCCTCTGATTTTTCGGTACGAATCAGCCGGTATACGTGATTCATAAATATAAAAAAAATTAAATATTTTTTTATTTTTTATTTTTTAAAAAATGATTAGGTAAGAAATTCATTTTATTTTATGTTTTTTACACTTAGCTTGCCTAACATTGGAAACTTTGCGCATGGGAATTCTTTTCAATACTATTTGTCCCCATAAATAAATTTTTTGACTTCGTCCCTCGGTGTCACATGATACTTCCAAACTACTCAATAATAACTTGTTGACGTATAAGATAGTTCACAAAACTTGATAATAAAATATAGTGGTCATAGCATTATTGCATTTTAATGGTTGTTTTGCCAATAGTCAAGAAGTCACTATGAAAAAAAATTATTTTTTCTTTCTATTTTTTTATATGTATTTTTGTAAAAAAATTAAAAAATTAATTAAAATAATCAATTCAAAAAATAATCCTAAAATTAAATATAAAAAAATATAAAAATTATATATTTGACATTAGTGTTATTTTATAAGTATCAACGATACCTTTTGAATGGTCTCCTCCTTCTCTCTATATTTCCTACATCAACACCCACTAAATCCTTGATTTCTCCAAATCCTTAAACATTTTGTATTTATTTTAAAGGGAGTGGGCTCGAGTAAGTCAGTGATTTTTTTTTAAAGTGAATTTTTTTGAATATTTATGTAATTTTTTATTTTTTATTTTTCGATACAATACACCTAATCTAAATATGTTTAAAAAGTATAATATTTATAAAAAAAAATTTAAAAATTCACCAAATATAAAAAAAATATATAAAAAATTTAACACATTTTCATATTTTGTTAGATTCAATGATTTTTTAAATTTTTTTGTACAAAATTTTTATTTTTTAAGTATATTAAGATTAAGTAGATCTAAAAATTTTAAAAATTAATTAAAATATTTTTAAAAACCATTAAAAATACAAAAGGGTAAATTACACTAACACACCCCTTGAGATTTGAATTTAATATAAATGGGTGATTCTACTCACACCACTATTTAACATTTTCACACCCTCCATCTCATTACGCCACTAAAAAAAAATGTAATTCTCATCACATCTCCAATATATTACCAAAACTAATCATAAACTAACTATTTCATCTCTTTACACTACTAATTTTGGTAACACGGTGCTAAACAATTTATATTATTCCGGTGTTATGCTGCTAAAAAAATAGATCTCTCTATCATTTTGTTGCTATACATTTACAGAGACACTTTCTTCCAAACAATGATTTTTTAAATTGTGATGCGCCGGTAATACAACTCTAATTAATTTGAATTACTCCAGTGCCACGTTACCGGACAATGTTTTTTTGCCTAGCATTATGTTGCCGTCCAATTAGATGATAACAAGAAATTAATTTGGGCCACTTGTGAAGTGCATGTTCAGTGATACATTGTTATATAAATGAGATTATTCTAGTGTCTTGTTGTCAAACTATAATAGAATTGTCTAGGCCTCTATTGTTATACATTGAAAGATTTATTTTTTTTCTTGAAACATCTATAAAAAAATTCATAAATCAGACACGCATCCATAAAATCATACATAAAAAGTATCCATAAAATTATTCATAAAAATATCAAGTGTACGAATATCCATAAAGTATCCATAAAATCTGTTATTGTTTGCATCCATCAATCAATCATATTATCACAATTCGTCTTAGTAATTTGTAGGTAATTTTTTCCTCTTAATAGAAATAGACATCCACGCTTTTTAGAACCTATCAACCTCAATCGTTCCCTATTGATCTTTCTGTTGTCTCTATAGTAACCACTTCTTTTATAAATAAGTGTAAGTCTTGATTTTCTGCCATTACCTCCCTTATCTAACGTCTTTATAACAATGACAAATCCAGTCTTCTTTCCAACGTCAGAAGCCCATTTAATTAATGTTTCACGACTACTAAAAAATTTGAGATTATAAATACATTTATACGTCAAATTATTTATAAAACTCAATACAAATTAAAAATAAGAAAAAATCATATTCATAAAAAAAACTTAACAAATCTGGTATGTAATGAATTTATGACTAAAGTCCACTAATATTACAGTACTTGCATTGTTACAATGAATATAAGTATAATCCTTCTAGGTAAAAAAATAAAAAAAATAAAAAAAAAATGAAACTGAAAATATATGGTAATGAAAAGCCAAACAAATTTTTTAAAAATTTGGTTTGGGGTTACTGAAAATGTATCTTTTATTTGGTAGTTGGTTACCAGACTTATATTTTTTGTTCGACAATGTGATGCTAGACTATTTTATTTTGTTCGATTTTGAACCACCGAACGAAAGTCGAACACCAGTCCAGAAAAACGAAACAAAAACCTACCAAATAAATAAAAAAACTCACATTTCACTTTTTTTTATGGGTTCTTCACCATTGTTTCTTCATCAATTGCTTTCTTTAGTGATCAAAATACTATGATTCTCACTTTTTAAAAAGAGATGTGTAAGAGAAAAGAAAAATTACGAAAGGAAAAAGAGGAGTAGGAATTGAAGACGAAAGGGTGTAAGGAGACAACAAAATATATTTAGTTTTAGCATTTTATCCTTAAAGGTAATTTCACACATGGATAAAATTAGAAAAAAAAAAAAAAAAAACTCATATGAAAGGGGTAAAGAGGTAAAGTAGCGGTGTAAGTAGAATCACCCAACATAAATTCCTCTTTTACCTTTTAGAAAGGAAAATGCCCCAGACCCCAAGGCCCCCAGTGGGTTGTGATTGGTCTTTTTTTTTTTTTTGGGATCCAATGACCAACCCCTACATGTGTGTGGGGGTGGTGGGGGTGGTTGGAGACTGGGGGTCTCAATCAAAACTGTTTTAGAAATTACATTGCACCCCTTGTTGGTTTATGACATTTAAGCCTTCGTTTGAGAAGAAATTTTTTCACTTGACTGTTTAGCTATTTTAGCATAACTAAAAAACTTCTATTTGGGATGAACTTTTGATTTTTTTGTGGTTTTGTGAGAAAAAAGTAAAATAATTATGATTTGGATGTGATATTTTATCTTATTAATTTTTTAATCTATTTTGTCTTTTAATGAGCTAAATTAGTGTTAACCATCTTGCCAAACAAAACCTAATTAAGTTAATAAAAAATATAAATTTAGTTTAGTACCCTCGCCTCACACTTGAAAGGAAAACTACCAAATTATCTCACGTAATTGCAGACCTTTCTTCTTATAGTACTTGAGTTTATTTATTTATTTATTTATAAATATTTGAAAAAATCCAACTATTTATCAGAGTGATCCACTTTTCAAACTATTTATCAAATTAATTTATTTTTTAAAAAACACAAATTCAAAATGTAAATTCATCATGAAATCGCATATTCAAAATGTAATTATACCAAGTAATCATATTTTAAACTTGCAATTTTAAAAAATAGATCAGTTTGATAAAAAGTTAGTTATTTACCTGAATAGTTTAATTTTTTGTGACTGTTGTCAGATCATCCTTCGTAACCCACCACCTCAATCTTTCACATCTATGAATGTCTATACCACAACCGCCGAACCCATGACCACCAAATCATTACCCAAATCTTCACCATGCCGGCCTCCATAAATGAGATGGCGAAGCTCTCTATCAATGTTTACTGTCACGATCACCGACGAACTATTTGAGATTGGAGGGTTTGTGCGATTGATCGATTTATTATGTGATTGGGTTTGGTGCGGTGTGGTGCTGGTGTATTATGTGTTATACTGGTTGTTGACTGGTTGTTGATTTTACCATTTGTTTTTGGGATTTTGCATTAGTTGTTTTGCACTGGATTATTTCATCAGAAGTCTTATGCACATTACATGTTTGATTAATTGATTTAAAGAAGCAATTTTCTCTGAACATGAAAGCCTAAGCCTGCTTTGGTTTGTTAGTTGGTGATGTGGTAATGCATGGTGGTGATGTGAAGCAAGGAGAGAATGACGACTGATTGTTGTTTGTATGAAAAAAAACAAAACAAACAAACAGAGAGGAGAATAAAAAAAGGGGATAAAATTCAGTTTGTTTGGTTTTGATTTTCAGAAAACAGTTTTCAAAAAATTTTATTTTTTTATTTTTTCGTATTTTAATGTTTTCAATGAATTTTTTTAATATTTTAAACAATTTTTTTAATTTTTAGACACACCTAACAAAAATACATCTAAAAAGTATAATATTTGTGAAAAAAATCTTTAAAAAATATACTAAATACCAAAAAATACAAAAAAATATAAAAATTTAGTACATTTTTGTATTTTTGTAGATTTATTAATTTTTTAAAATATTTTTTTACAAATATTTCACTATTTAGATATATTTAAATAAGTTACATCTAAAAAGTAAAAAAATTGCTTAAAATGTAAAAAATATTCACTAAAAACCAGAAAATATAAAAAAAAATAAAAAACTCAATTTTTAAAATACTAAATTTTAAAAAGCAAAACTAAACCGACTGATTGATATTTAGAAAAAGGGTAATATTATAAAAAATCACCAGTTGACTTAGCTGTTAACTAACATGGGGTCTGTTAAAAAAAAAAAAAAAAAAACAAAAAAAAAAAACTAACATAGGGGTAATTTGCAATGTGACTTTAAATGTCAGGTAGGGGTTGTAATTGTGACCCTAAATATTTAATTAATATTATAATCAATCATGATAATAATAATGATACTAATATTAATATTAGTGGGAGTGATATTAAAAAAAATAATTAATTTTCTGTCGGTATGCAATAAAGTGTCATTTAATTAGGGATTAGTTTGTGTTTTTATCAAATGAAGGGAGAATATAATTAATTTAAAAAATTAGGACCAAAATATAATTACCTCAAGTTAATAAGATAATTATAGATCTAACAAGATTTCAATCCAAATCTAAAGAAGATTGCTATGGACACGTGGAAGGTAATGGAAAGGCCTGCCTCCCTATAAATGGGGAGGAGATCAAGATCAAAAAAAAAAAAAAAAAAAAAAAAAAAAAAAAAAAAAAAACACGCAAGGATAGTGGAGATAGGAAACTAAGAAGTAAGAAGTTTTGTGATAATGAAAAGAAAAGGCTAAGAGTCAATCTTAAGGTGAGTTATATTATATCTTGAGTCACCATAATATATTTTACCTATGTTTTGACTTACCATAATTTATTTTATAAATTATATTTTATTAGTTATATTAACACAAGTTATGTTTTATAAATATTTTAATTACGTAGATTAATTTCTGAACTCTATTTGTTTAAAATGAAACCCATGGATACGTTTGTTTAAATTTTAAAGAATATTTGACTATAACCTTATAAACAATTATGTTTTGTAAGTACCACTACGGGAGTCTCATGCCTTGTGGGACTTAAATAACCATTGACCTCTGTTTGACCACTTTGTGGTCCTCTGTTTGTCATCGATCCATTGACCTCCGTTCTGACTGTCACTTCTGTGACCTCTGTTTTGTTCTGCTCTGTACCATGGCTATGGTTATTTATTTGCATAATTTATGTATTTCAGTTTCTGCCACTTAAATGATTTACTTACCAAATTGAGTTATGTAAATGTTTTGGCTTAACTAACTATCCATAGTTATTTTGTATTCCCTATACTCTTGGCATAATATTTCTCACTCTGTTGTGCGTTTATAGCAGTTACCCTTTCAGGTGATGAGTGTAGATACCCCATTTTTGATAGCCCTTAAAACCTGGGCGCCACTGATGGTTTACTTGGTGATGAAAGATGTGCAGTGCAAAGGTTCGGTTTCTTCGGCAGGAGGAGCTTCAAATCCCAACCTTATACCCCTTTTTGACTAAAATGATCTTGATCAAAAGATTTTAGACCTTAAAACCCTCTCTTTCAAAACATTTTTGAAAGAAAATTCCTACGATGTTCCGACGCTCGCATTTTGTTAAATGTTGCGCTTTTCGGTAAACTGAGCAAAGGACAAAGTGGAAATGAATGGAAGAGAGGTGAACTCTTTGAAAAATATTTCAAAACACCTTATTTAGGGGTTTGGAGTTGAAGAAAATGAGAGAGGAGAGAAGAAAACAAGTTGGAGAAGCAGTTGGGCATGAATCCGGATAGGATCAAAACTGAGCAGTTTTCACTCAAACAGACATAATTTTTTGCACAGTTAGAATTTTGAGGTGAGGCTTCCACTAGTGGAAAGAAGACTTCAAGGGCATCAATTTAGGCTTAAGAATAACCTGCAAAGGAGTCCAGATGAAGGAGATATGTTCGGTTAAAGTCGGGCCCAAAAAGTAGATTTTTCTGTCCAACCAGAGGTGGAGGATGTGGGCCATAAATGGGATTTTTGGGCCATGTGCCAGCCATGAATGGCCAATGCTGGCCCCATGCCGTCCAAAAGTGACCTATGCCGACCATGGATGATCGAGTGCCGGCCAACAATGGTCATGTGTCGGCCATTGATGGCAGAAAGCAGTTTTTGGGTAGATATTTTTGTTCCAGCTGGCACAACTATCTCTCTTGAGATATTTTCGACCTAAAGCTTGTATTTTGCTATATATTGAAGCCTTATATCTCATATTCAAGGGTTAGCACAATTTGGCAAAGGTTTGGGAGCCTCTCTCTCTAAATCCTCTCACTCTAAATTCCTCTCTCTCTAAAGCTTTTGTGCTTGGAAGATTGCATACATCCATCTTCAACCTATCAACCCTTAACAAGAGTGGATCATCTTTGGGCTGAGGTAGCTTCGGACTTCGTTTGAGCTCCAAAAAGTGGTTTTAGCTCAAGAAAAGAGGCCGTTCTTGTGTTGTGCTTCAAGGTAACCTCTTATCCCTTTTAAGCTCTTTGTGCACTATTGTTTTGCCATCTTTCTACATTGTTTTTGGGGTGGTTTTGAACTGAGAAAATCTCTGTTTTTCAGTCCTAAAAATGGTGGTTTAGGCCTATTTTGTGTTAGGGGGTTGTCTTTCCCTTTTGTTTCTTAGCTTGTATAGCTTTTTGTGCCATCTTTCAAGGCTTTCAAACCATCTCTTTTTGGCCCTTTAACCACTGAATTCCAAAAGGAATTTCAGTGGTAGAAAGGTGGTTTTGAGGTCCCAAATAGGAGGGGGTGGTCCCTTCTCCTTTTGTCTTGTTTGCATGTGTTGATGGCCCACCAAATGAGCATGTGTTTTTACTTCTTTGTGGCTTTGTTCAAGCATATTTTTGTGAATTTTTAGACCTGCCTTAACTCTGTTTTAGGCTGGTTTAGTCATTGGTTGCTTGCATCTTGCACTTGTAGTGTAAACTTGCTCACTAGCCTAGTGTACTTGATGGTTTAGCATATTAATCTAGCATGTGTATGCTCCACTCCAGCATTTTTTGGGCTCTGATTTAATATGTTTGAGGTCTGTTTTAAGTGGTCTTGGTCATATATGCTTAGCTTTGTATAGCTATAGTGTAGTTGGGCTTTACTAGCTTTGTGTTTGAGGTCCCTAGCATGCTTTGAATGTGATGATTGCATGCCTTAGCCTCATTTCTCACATGATTTCAGAGCATATAGCCTTGTTATACTCTCATGTTTATCATTCTTTAATTGTGTTTGAGAGTTGAGCATTATGCCTTTTTTGTGAGCCAATGTATGAACATCATTCTCTTGCCTTTCATGTTATCATTTCAGATCATCTTGGCCACTATTTTGGCATGCATGAGGTCTGTTTGGGGTTGGTTTAGTCCTTTAAGCATTGTATTGCATGGTCCTAGTGTTGTATCTTTCACTAGTTTTAATGCTTAAGTCTCTCAACATGTTGTGCATGCGTTGTTTGCATGTTAGAGTCTTGCATTTCATGCCACGATGAACATGTTATTTGCATTGCATCGTGTTCAACCGGACGTTATGTTGAACACAAGGTGGATTGGCCCACTTCATACTCAAAGTGATGAAAGTGAGTCAATCCCCTTTGCCTCCATTGCCTTTGATCACTCATGATAAGGCCGTGGTCTTAGTGTCTTGTTTGTTGTGCATTCATCGAATTTGTGCAAGTTAGATCTTTGGCCATCATGCATTGCGATGCTTGATTGATGGTCTTGGATCCAATGATGCCTCTCTCTTGATATTTTGAGGTGATATGGAGTGGCATAGTACGTACATACCCTTGGGAGACCCTCTATTTTTCTCTAGTTTGTGCTCTATTGCAGAATGGTGGTGCAGCACACCAGTGGCCGGTAGTGCCTTGCAGATGGCTGGCATTACTTTATCATTGGCCGGCAGTGCACATCATTGGCTGGCAGGTGGCCGGCAGAAGCTCCTTATGGCCTGCAGGCCACTGGTGGGTTCTTTAGAGTTGGTTTGGTAAGGTAGAGCAAAAATTTCCTAAAAACACCCTGCAAACAGAGCCTCTCAAGAGTGAATCGGAAGGTGTTTCGAGGCGGCAACCGAGAGCATGCATCCTTCATTGTTCAAGGCAGAGCTGAGGCAGCCTAGTTTACATATCTTACATGCTTAGTTAGATGTCATGATTAGTTAATTTGTTAGTTAATTAGAGTGTTGTAATAATTAGTAAGTAGTTTGCTTATTATTCAATTTGGTTTGTAATAATTAGTCTAATTAGCTTAATTAGATTAGTTGATTAGCTTAGCTTAGATTAGCTTAGCTTCCATTCGGACCTTCTGTCGAGAGGGCAAATGTTATAATAAGGGTGCGTGTGTATGTGCATGTCTTCCAACTCCATTTCTTTCTCCCTTTTACTTATCGCTTTCGATGGTTAGTTTAGGGCATATTTCGATTAGCATACCTTATGCTTGCATGCGTGCATCATCCATCTGTCTTGTATGCACCGGGCTCGGCGCATCATTCAAATCACATTGTATTTCAATACCTATTTGTAGGGCTGAGTAAGGAATCCGTGAAATCCGTAATCCGATCCAGTCCAGTCCAATCTAGTAGGTTTGGATTGGTTTTTTGAATTCGTGGTTCGGTTCTGGATTGAAAAATTAAAAATTTGTAGTTCACGGATTGGTTCTGGATTGAAATTGATCCGGACCGTATATAAATAGTCTATATTTTTATTATACAACCTCCTGCATAGTATCTTCTCTTATTTCATATAAAACTTAAATCTAAACCTAAACTCGCATAGTATCTTCTTTTATTACTTTTGTTTGCTAATTTTTAGTGTTAATTTGTAATGGTCTAAATATTTATGGTGGAACTAGTTTTCTTATAATTGGTTAAATTCTAAAATAGTATGTCGCTATTATGAAAATACATGTTGCTATTGTGAAACTAATATGGTGCTATATATATATTTTTATGAAATTAAAGTGTTACATATATTTTTTTGTTATTTAATTATGTAAATCTGTGGTCCTAAACCTATCTAATCCGTATTTAAATGGATTGGTTCGGATTGGTTCCACGATTTAAACGGATTGGATTGGTTTCGATTTTTCAAGAACCGTAGATAACGGATTGGTCCTGGTTTTACCTCAATCCGGTCCAATCCAGACCATGCTCACCCTACCTATTTGAATACATGTATCAATTGTCGCATTCATATGCCATCTTAGCAAGTCGAGCCTATTTTAGTTGCATTTTTGCATGCGTTGCATTAGGTATTTTACATAGTTAGGATCATGCATGATTTCTAACTAGTTTCCTGTTTTGGCTTGGAGTACGCTGTCAGTGTTTATGCTTTAGCATCTTTGCATGAGTATGAGTGTTGCCATGACAACATGCTTGCCATGAGGCTATGTGCTTAAATGATTAACTGTATGAATGCCTGTGGATGAAGCTTCATTACTTGAATTGGAACAATTCATCAAAATGTGAGTTTTAAGCCCACTTGAAGTGGCAAATCATCATGTTTTAAGCCCACCTTGTTTGGTGGCAAATCCGCGTTTTAGCCTACTTGCGAGTAACATCTTCAAACCATTTTCGAAAAACAAACATGAGATGTTTTGTTCCAAATCGAGCAATTTAGTCTATACTTGTGTGTTATGCGCATCACGTAGTAAGTTAGCTAAATAACCAGAATAAGAACATATGTGTTTTCAAAACAACATATCATGCTTAGTAAAGGCCGATCATTTGATCGGGCGAGCGGGGGTGCTCATTTCAGGCCCTCCCCTCTCGTACCCAAGTTCCCGAGCTGAGGCAACTTTGGTGATGACGGACACGTGGCCTTAGACACGAGTCAGGGTTTTCTAAATTTTCCCAAAACAAAATATTTAGGTGGCGACTCTATAATCTGGCAAAGCAGTCCATGTTTGGTGTTTTTTCATTCAAAATTGATTTTTCAAAACCAATTGCCAGATTTGGACTCTTTGACGATTTATCAGTCTTACATTGTACTTTGTGAGATTAGATTTAGAACCGTGACAGGAGTCCGAACTGTAGTAGCTAGAACACAATTTGCGCCCTCTCCGAAAGGGGGGCGCGCGGAGCCAGTTCGGGCGGTCTACAATGAGATGTAAGGAAGACCCATAACCTCGTGTAGTAGAACCTGTGCAAGAAATTTATGTAGATCCGTTAAATTATTTTTCTTTTTTTTTCCTGTCATTTTTTTTTTCTGATGGTCGGTCGTTGCATAATAAAATAATAACAGCCTATGAATGTATTTTTTTTAAAATAGTAGAATGAAGTAATTTTCTGTTTAATTATTTTTATTTCCGCTTTCGCAGTTTAATTTGCTACGAATAGAATAAATTTGTAAATTGCGATTCTAACCCTAAGCCCTTGGGGTTGGGTCGTGACAGTAATTTTTAGAATGTGAGAAGGAACAATCTGTATTAAGTGTAAATCTTAATGGGTGTTAGTATGATTTACCCAATACAAAAATACGAATTGAAAACTAAAAGACCAACAGGTGATTTGTATTGAAATTTTGAAATCATGGGAGATCTTAACCAGGTTAAGGGTTGGACAGAAAAGCTTCGCAACAATCGCAGACCTATCCAAAGAGCAATACAGTTTAATGAGTTAATTTTTAGAAATCACTTGGTTGATTTACCGAGTAAAGGGGTACATTTTACTTGGTGTAATAATTGGAAAAATGGCGCTGTGGTATATGAAAGATTGGATCGGGTTTTAGCATCGGCACAATGGGTTGCAAGTTTTACTCACAGATCACTAATAACTTTCCCCATACAACGTTTTGACCATAGTCCCATCTTGCTCGACATGGAGTCCTATACCTTGCAAGGGCCAAATTGGTACCCATTTGAGGCGACTTGGTTAACGAACGGGACCACAAAGCAAATTCTTCACAAGGTATGGAGTGGTGACATTGGTTTAGTAGAGCACAAACAGGCTATTTTGATGAAGCACTTAAGAAATTGGAATTCCCTCTCTTTTCGAAGCATTCAAGGCCAGATTGTAGATGTCCAAAATGAGCTTCAACAGGTACGGGTCAATCTTAATCAAACTGGGCAGACTGACAAAGAATGGGCATTAAGGCAGCAATTGGATTTGCTTCTTCGTAAGCAAGAACTCTATTGGGCTCAGCAGTCAAAACAAGTATGGTTACAACATGGAGATCGAAACAATCGCTTTTTGCATCAAATGGCATCATGGCACCGGCTGCAGAATCATATATCTTGCATCCAAGATGACAATGGCAACATCATCACGGAGCCTGCCGAAATCCAAAACAATTTTGTGGCACATTTTAAGAAATTGTTCGCACCAGCTCCAACATTGTACAGGGATGTCCCGATTCCAGGTTTTTTCCCTCCTCATTTTAATATTTTAACTGTTGTCAAAAGTCATTTAAATGTTGAACCAATTGGGATACTTGATCAATTGTTTTCAATGATGGAGATTAAAAATGCGGTTTTTCAAATGGGAAAATTAAAGGCTCCTGGTCTTGACGGGTTTATAGTGGGTTTTTATCAATCTTACTGGGATGAAGTGGGTCAATCCGTGGGGGAGTGTGTGCTTAACTTTCTAAATTTCGGAAACTTAATTCGCTCTTTAAATTCAACAATTTTATGTTTAATACCCAAGAAGAAGATTCCACTCACCGTAAATGATTACCGTCCGATAAATTTGTGCAATATGTTTAATAAACTTCGAGATATTCTTCCTGACTTGATTTCTGCTAATCAAAGTGCGTTTTTAAAAGGGCGGTTGATATCTGACAATATTTTATTGGCACATGAACTTATAGAATATATTAAAAAAACACAAAAAGGGTAGAAAGTCTGTGTTTGGAATGAAACTTGACATGAACAAGGCCTATGACAGAGTCAGTTGGGAGTTTTTATTAGCAATCATGCGCACATTGGATTAGGTTGATTAAACAATGTGTCTCTACTGATTCCTTTTCTGTGTTAATCAATGGGAGTCGCTCTGAATTTTTCCACCCATTTGCAGGCCTTAGGCAAGGGGATCCGTTGTCTCCTTATTTGTTTTTATTGGTAATGCAAGCTTTATCGGATGGTTTTGCTCATCTTGAAAATCAAGGAATATGTAAAGGGATAGCTATCTGTAGACAAGCCCCCCTCGTCAATCATCTCTTATTTGCAGATGACTGTTTCATTTTTCAAACCTTTGACTTATCCCATGTATGGTGTTTAAAATGGTTCTTGAATGCTTTTTGCTCACAAACAGGGCTTTGTATTAACTTTCAAAAGTTGGAAATTTTCCCCAGCCCAAATATGTCAGACTTCGATCAACAGAGTCTCCAATCAATTTTATGTGTTAAAGTTGGGACTCACTTGGGCATTTATTAAGGAGCCAACTTGGGTTTTATGGGCCGATCCAAAGGGGTTATTTTCAACTCTATAATTTATTGATTATATCATTTTTAATCAATAAACGAATACCCACTAGACTACAAGATAAGTTCTATAGAACGGCTATTAGACTAGTGATGTTGTATGGTACGGAGTGTTGGGCAACCAAGAAACAACATGTAGATAAGATAAGTGTGGCTGAAATGAGGATGCTAAAGTGGATGTGTGGCAAGACTACACAAGACAAAATTAGGAATAACTGTATTCGAGAATGGGTTAGAGTAATATCGATAGAATATAAGTTGAGAAAGAATCAATTGAGATGGCTTGGTCATATTCAACGGAGACCAATAGAGACAGTAGTGAAGAGATGCGATACTGTAACGGTAAATGGAGGTGTTAGGGGACGGGGTAGGCCTAGATTAACGTTGGGTAGCATTGTAAATAGAGATATGGATATACTTACTTTTACTAACAAAATGGCCTTTGATAGGATTGCGTGGAGAAGAAGGATTTATTTGGCCGACCTCATTTTTTTTTTGATCAGCAAAGAAAAATTTCATTTAACAACATGAAATTAAAAGTACAGGAAGATGAGATGCATCGAGAGAGATTCGAAAGTATAAAAATACCCCTACTACTACTACTCGCATCCATACAACCAACCCCTAAGCCTCTCAAATTTTTAAATAAAAAAGTTAAGAAGAACTTAACTAGATAATTAAAATACATGAATCCCCACATAGTAACCCACAAAGACACCCAAAACAACTAAAGAACTAAACAAGACCCACGGCACTGCTGCAAAACAAATTAAAATACAAGAACTAAACTAAAGACACCCATGCAGCCCGAAAGCATCCACGCCTCATTTGATGAGACTTAAGGCTTGGTTGATTTGGTTTGGTTTGGTTTGGTTTTCTATGAACTGCTGCCATAATTCGGCAATAACAGCTCTAATGGCAAATCATTAGAGATGCTCTAACGTTGTTGATTGAAAGTAAAATATAATCAATATTAAAATTGAAAAGTTTCTTTTTTCATAAATAAGATATAATTAATCGTATTTTATACACAATCCATGCATTTATGAAACAATCATCCATTAATTTAAAATAATACACCATACCAATCGGCTTTTTAGTTTTTACAGATTAAAACAATCATTTGTTTTAAATAATTCACTACATTAGTTATCTATTAATTTTGATTTTTTACAAAATTTTGTTAGGGCATTTCAAATTCAGATGAGTTTTTTTTTTATTTTATTATTAGTATAATAGCTAAAACAAATTTGGGACCTTTTTTCAGCTCAATTTTTTTGGGGCCTAAAGCGGTAGCTTTGTCAAATTTGAGCCAAAACCGGCCGTGAGAGTGATAGTCACGCATGCAAGAGGAGATTAGGAAACTACAAGTCCAACAATATTTAGGAAACTAAAATCCTACTTCCAACAGTACTTGTTTGGTTTCCAAATATGGAAACTCAAACGCTATATAAAATCAAATAACCCTCTTTTTCATCATCTCCATTAATCCTACAATCTCATCCAACTCTGTCTTTCTTTCTCAAGCTTTTTGTCAATGGAAACTATATCAACAGATTACAACATTCAGATGTATCCATTACCATGGATAGACCCACTTCCTGAAACTCCAGTTATTGTCAAAATTTACATTACTCATCTTCTCAAAGTACAGCTTCGTAGTCCTCAAGGCTATCTCAATACCAATTATCCTACAATCACTCTTTCAGATTTTGAAGAGTCTTTCACGATTCCTCGTCATGTTTTCTTCTCCATGCGTACCTCCGATCTCCATATTTTCCACCGACTCTCCCAGATGGGATTAGATCCTAATTTATTCAATCCCCTGAGGCAGAGCATCATCAATTCCATATTCGATCCTAGTTGGAGGCGATTTGGGAACTTACGTGGGATTCAAGTCATTGCTCGGGTCAATGTCACCACCACAACCGAGTTGCTTTCTGAGCAAGCAACGAGTTACGATCAGATGGTGTCTATGTTTGCAGTTGCAGATGAGGTGGTGATTATGGAGGATGTTGGTGGGTCTGTACAGAGGAGGGGAATGGGTGTTTCGAAAGCCGCCATTGATGGGTTGAAGAAAGTGCTAGTGTTCAATGATGAAAAGTGCACTAGGACTTGTCCTGTTTGTTTGGAGGAGTTTGGGGAGGGAACAGAGGTTACATCTATGCCATGTTGTCATCTTTTCCATCATGGTTGCATTGTGCCATGGTTGAAATCACATAATTCTTGTCCCATGTGCCGATATCAAATTCAAGACCCATAATATATACGATGATCATATTTTTTTTTTACTATATTTTGTTTAATATATTACATTGTAAACAAAGAATAGATAGTTTTGATGGATTCTTGCAAAATTTTGTATGACCTTGGTAAAAATCTCATTTTCTTTTTCTTTTATTTTTTGTATCGTTTCAGAAATTGTATATATATATATATATAGAAAAGTAGTCTGTTTTTTTTTTTTTTAGGTGACACATTTAAGTACTTATTTTTTTTTCCCCTAAAAAAGTCACATTATCATGCATTTTTCATTTGTATATTGAGTTCTACACAAACTTAAACCCAAACCCAATTTAGATAATTCACAAGCCTAATACCAATTTTATGCAAATTCTATTTGAAAAATACTTCGTTCAGAAGCCCAATTTGAGTTTCACATGAAATTCAATATGGATTATACTTTGGCTGTACAAAATCTTTCCTACATCATATACATATTATTAAAAGTAGTGTTTTTCCCATACTTAGGTGGTATATTATAAGAGCTTACTTTTTTTTCTAAGAGAGTTACGCCAACTTGTATTTTCTGAATTACCTATGGAGTTCTATACAAATCCAAACCTAATTTAAATTATACTAACTTTACCAATTTTATACGGATTTTATTTGACAAATATTTATTTTTTCATATATTTTTCATAGTAAATTGAGATAATCCACAAATTCAATACCAATTTTGCATTTCACGTTTTTCTTCTTAATTTTTTTCAAGGCTATTAAGATTTTTTTTTCCACGTATTATTCTATACTCAATATCAATTTTATATTATTCTATATTATGGATTTATCGTTTAAATTTTATGGTGATTTTATATATAAAATTATATTTCATTTCTTACATTATTTTATATAATCACAACTTACAAGAGTAAAAATCGACATAACAATGATACTCTTAGGAAACCTTGGATTTATTATTTGAGTTATTTTTTCAATTGTTGAATAGTAATTTTTTTTATATTTTGATATCATATTACAGATAGCGGCGGAGCCAGGAAACTAAATCAGAAGAGGCATTTCCTGATTACAACTTTAATTTTTTTCCCCATAACCAACAATAAGAAGATAATAATAATTTTTGAATTAATATTAAGTACAAAAACTTAAACAAATTATTACAAAAGTATTTCACATAAAATTTTACAATTAACTTCGAGTAAAATCGAAAAGAAAGTATTGCGTGTAACTAGTGTATCATGAACAATATTAAAACAGCCATATGTTTAAGTCTTAAAATAAATTATAATGGTAAGATAAATTAATTTTTTACAAAATTTGAGTAAAAATTTCATATAATAATAGTGATATTACGTCATTATTGACATATGATATCACCAACCAATAGTAAAACAATATATGAAGGGTAAACTCCACATGCAAATATAACTAACACTGTAGCAATTTTTACATATATATAGTGAGATTAATTATATTTACAGATCAATAATGATGGATATTACCTTTACATTGAGATTTTTTCATAAAATTTTCATACAAAAAAATATAATTTGTGCTAGTCACTTCATTTTTAGTAAAACAATCACTATTGTTTTCATAAATTTAAAATGCCCTTGACATTTTGTTTTGAATATTATTTTTGTTTAAAATTTTATTTATATACATATGCAAAAAAAAAATTCAAAAAAAAAATTCAAAAATCCAGGGGGGGACGTGACCCCCCTAGGCCCCATGTGGTTCCGCCACTGATTACAGATGATTAATCACTTCATACACTGATATGTATCTATCATTTGGATGTTTTCTTCTTTTTTTTTTCTTTTTGGATTTAGATATTGTTATGTGATTCTTTCTTGGTTAGTCGTTGTTAAATTTCTTTTTATATAGTTGATATTTTAATTTAATTAAAAGTGTTTATGTTGCAATATTATAATTTAATATATATATATATATATATCATATAAAATCATTATATGATAACCTAACTATAACATATTTATATTTAATTTTTTTAATAAATTTTATATAATTTATATACACACATATTTTTATTTTCCAAATGAATATAAAAGAAAATTAAATAATTAGAATTACTTTTAATTTTATATTAGTAATTCTTCTTTTAATTTGACTATTATTTTTAATATCAAAATAACTATTTATTTTATTATTTTATAATTTAATATATATCATACAAAATTATTATAGGATAATTACACTTTTATAATACGATAGAACTAAAATTATTAAAATACAGAAATAATTTAACTAAAATTAATATATATAAGTATTCAAGTAACAATTTTATAGAACGATAGCGTCAATATTATTAAAATAAAAAATTAAAATCATACTCTAATTATGTTTTTGTAACACACATTGTACTATCAAATATTTTTTTTTACAAAAAAAATAAAAAAAATAGCACGTGCGTTGCACGGGTCAACTGCTAGTATGTTATCAAAAGTAATGTTTTTCTCATGCTTAGGTGGCACATTATAAGAGTTTACTTTTTTTTTACAGAGTACATCAACATGTATTTTTCAATTACATATAGAGTTCTACACAAATCTAAACTAATTTAAATTATACTAACTTTACCTATATTAATATAGACTTTATTTGACAAATATTTTTTTCCATATTTTTCATCGTAAATTGAGAAAATCTACAAATCCAATACCAATTGCGTTCCATATTTTTTTTTCTTAATTTTTTTAAGTATTAGATGTTCTTTTTTTAAATGCTATATTGCCCCCTTTTCTTCTTCTTCTTCTTCTTTTTTCCTTATTTTCTCGTGCATTATTTTATATCCAATATCAATTCTATGTTATTCTATATTATGGATTTGTTGTTTAAATTATATAGTGATTGTCTATATGAAATTATAATTATTTCCTACATTGTTATATAATCACAACTCACATAAGGAAAAACCTGCACAATAATGATATTCTCGAGGAAATCTCTAAAATTTAGATTTACTACGTAAGTTAATTTTTAATATATTGAACAATTAGTTCATTTATGTTTTAATATCATATTATAGATATTAATCATTTTACATACTTAGATGTATATCCATCATTTGGATGTTTTCATTATTTTTTCTTTTTGGGTTTAGATGTTGTTATGTAATTTTTCTTAGTTATTGTTATTGAATTTCTTTTTAGGAAAATTAGTTAAGGTCCCTCTTCCATATTTGATAATGTAGTGATCCACAATACTATTTATTATGTATAAGGTCCTCTACCCCCACAATAATATATACCACACAGAAATTTCCACATCAATCCCACTACTATCTCTCTCTCCCCGATCTCATCGCCATTGATCTTGCGAGCCTCCTCCTCAATTTTGAATCCTCCAAAGCAACTGAAATTCATGGCTTTCACTCACTAAAAACACTTGGACAATTGTCACGACCCAAACCCGTCCTAAAAGTTTGGTCCATGACCGGCCTGTACGTAGGCCTCGAAACAGAAATTTTAAAATAATATTTAACACAAACGGGGCCTTAAATGGAAGCATAGCAATAAAAGCAACATCCATTGAGCTTGTGCATACATGATGCTATTAATTAATTAGCATTTAAATACATTCCCATAATTACATATACAATCACAGAATTATGCAGATCTCACATAAACTTAAATAAGACTCCAAAATTTACATAACTCCCAATAATCAAAATTAAGGTCTCAACACGGAGGCGTACCCCAAGCGCTTGGCAAACAGGTTGACCCCAAAAACATTCTAATGTCAATCCCCGATGGCTCACCTACATAAACATACATAAAACAGAGTGAGCAAGGCTCAATGAATAATAGTACGTGATAATCCAATAACTAACTTGAATTACAAGGTATATAAATGTAGAGAACTTATAGTTAATCTGATTCTGTTCTAATTTCAGAACGGCCTTAGGCAGTCTTAAACAGAATGGCTTTAAGCCCTTAAACAGAATGGCATTAAGCCCTAAACAAAATGGCATTAAGCCCTTTTTATGCATGTATAACTCAAGAGGTGGCTCGCACAGATTCTAGAGGTGATCTATTGCAGCACTTAGTTCCGTGCAACACTTGTTTCATACTAAATAGATCATAACAGAATGAGCCATAGGCCAGATGTCACAGAATGGCATAGGCCCAGATGTCACAGATTGGCCATAGGTCTCACACATGTCATAAATCGGCCATAGGCTCTCTAACTTCACAGAACGGCCATAGGCCTCAGTTCATATATGTATGGACTCAAGAGTGGCTCGTACGGATTCTAGAGGTGACTCGATATTAATCAGCACTTAGTTCCATACCACAACTTGGTTTCCATACCAGAAATCCTTAGGTCTTAAGACCAATCATCCATATGGTGTCATAGTATAGCATAACATACATGAACCACGGTATTATTACCCCCGGGCAAGGGCCATAAGACCACTGTATTTTTACCCCCGGGTAAGGGCCTTGTGCTAAGGATGGCATGAATACTTATATATATGTGGACAATCATTCATTTACATTCTTTGAATCATTCACGTAGTTACATAATTGACATGCGATAACAGAATGCTAATGGCAATCATTGGCTGTAAGTAAAGCATATGTTACCGATCAACACAGTTGTCTTACGTATAACAGAGCATTAATAATAATTGTTTACAGAAGCACATGCGTCATTACAGTACTATTCATGAGAGCGGACCAATTCACACCATAACATGGGTCATATAACAATGTTGTTGATATTCAATTCTTTGACGTATAAGGCAACCCATGGTTCTATCCGATTATTCATTTCGATTAGCCATCCTAGGCAGATATCTATGTCATAAAACATGCGTCGAATCAACCAGATTATAGGAGTCCATAATGGGACATTCAAAATATCATGTTTCTGTAAACAGGGTTTACATTCCCAATTCCTTTTTCATTAATCAATTGCACAGTATTAATAATCCATATGTAATTCTTATACAGAGTCATAAGTAACTTACAAGTTGTAGCACATTAATGCTAACTATTAATCGTAACCAGAATGCAGAGTAGTACCAGAGTCATGCCGATGTACACAAAGTCTTTCAACATTCTCACCGATTTCCAAACAACATAAACGTTAACGTAATTACTTGTAAAGAGCAGAGTTAATAATAAGAATTATTAACGGTAGCAAACATACGATTACAGTACCACTACTCACAGTGATCAGCTCCCGGTAGTAATGGGACGATGTCCTCGTCTCGACCTTAGTTCCATCCTTGTCTTTCTCTTAGCTTTCTTCAATTTCTCCCAAGCTTCCCATGGGTGATCTTCTTTTTCTTTCTTCAATCCCCTTCAAGCATCTTCAAAACCCCATGAGTGTTGAGTTTCCTCTTAGAGGAGCTTGCCTCTTCTTCTCTCCTTTTCTCTCACGGTTCTCTTTTCTCTCCCCCAAATATTTTATTTGACTTCCAAATGATAAGTTCACCACTCACATAGCATAACCACATATATATAACAAACACCTAAGCTTTTCACAATAGGAAGAGCCAAACACGCCCTTATGAATCGCGCAAAATCAAATTTCAATTAAACATCTCAGGTGACTATAAAAATTGTGTTGATCATAAATATGTCCCCTATTCTAATTTCCGAAGCCTCTAAGGCCTTCAATTTGCAATACCAAGTTAACCACCCAAACGTGCATTAACGAATCAGACAAATTAGATTTCTAATTAATTTTCCCAAATAGTTCTAAAAATATCCATTAACACATCCAAGTCTTCAATTGTGATTTCTGAACCCGTAAAGGTCGGTAATTTTAATTTTAAAGTCGTGGCTCAACAGATAATTCCTCAATTTGAACGGATACCATTAAATTAAAATGCATTAACCCATAAGGCCATAAAGGTAATCTCTAATACGGATTTTGGGGTCGTTACATCCTCCCCACCTTAAAAAGTTTGGTCCTCCAAACTTGATTCACCCTGCCACAAGTTCAGTTTCGTCTTGGGTATACAACACTTCTTAGTTATTTAACAATTCGCAATCCTATATAGTCAATTTCAATGGAGTTTGCTCCAAGAGTCACAAGTAATTCATCTTTACTAGCTAATTGGTAACCCAATTAATAATAATACTCAATATCATCAAAACATCATCTCATTATTCATGACCCTTGTACATTTCAATTTATTGCTTCACAAGTCATATCTTTCAAATAATATAACAACTTAAGGGTATTTAGAAATGAATTGATTTCGAGTATTCGATTGCATGCGACTCATATGCTATCAAACATAATTCAAATTCTTTAGGTTCACAACAACCCCCCATTATCATAATTCCGCAAAGGTTAAGGAAGCATTCACTACTCAATCGGGTTCCCAATGGCACAAACATACTGCAACAATTAGGCCCAGAATAAATAAATGAGTTCGACATTAACGACTTTATAACCCTTGCTCACTGATAAATTAAATATTCAGAACAATGGTTTGGTAGTTTGAAGTATCTCAAAGCGATTTACTTTCATAGCAGATGGATAAATGAGATCTAAGTTTTTGAATAACCAATTGCAGGTTCAAATCCTCAGCTGCAATGCAGGCTCAAATAATCAGAATTAAATTTATCACGTCAAATCAGATTCCTAATAGACTTCAAATGGTAACCCGAATTCCAAAATAAATTGTTAGCAAAATCAAATACGGATCAAACCTTAATTGTCACCATTCTCAAATTGCAGTAAGGTAATAATCATTTAAAATTCATATCTGCTTGGAAGATCTTAAAGTCAACTTCATGGTATCAAGCATAAAACACATTCATCATAAAGCTATTATTTTCTTGTTCCAGTAACTTCAAAGTAAGCTGAGCATCGTGCCCAATCCGATCCCTTTTTTTTTTTTTTTGGTTCTATATTTAGTAAAACATTCTTATCATGGACAAAATATTTTCTAACAATATGTAATACATAAAATTCATCAAACCTTTCATAATTACACACAATACGTTGGTCAGAGGCATTATTCAGAAACTTATCAGACCTTGCAAAGCTTATCAGATGATGGGATAATTTCCAATAGCATTAAACATATTTAAACTTTGATAGAACAACCTCTGGTCCAACTTATAACAGATAAGACAGAATGACTTCAAGTTCAACATATTATTCATAGAGTATTCATTACGCATGCCACCATAAATTAGCAAATAGGAAACTCATTCATGCATAACAAAATATCTTTTTCAAAAAACTTGTCATATCCTGAACAATCGGAGTGTCGTAGCATGTCTAGTCATTTTGGGGAAATTATTCAGAAAACTCATCATATCATAAACATGTCGGAAGTTCATAGCGTATTTTTTCATTCCAGAAAATACTTATCGTATAGAACATTTCGTAACCAAAATGTAGATTTCATTAAACATCGTATATCATAGCCATTTTCAAAATCATTTACACGAAAGTATCTTTACAAAGACATTACTCACTTAGGTCTATGGTCAACTCATGCAAGATCACACATTATCCATCTATGTCGGAAGCATCGAATATAATTGATGGTTTGACATCTCTAAATAACACAGATCACATAAGTTTCATTCCGATGAGCACTCATTTTCAGATCACAATAAAGGAACAAGCCTTGAATTAATTCTCATACAAATATGTCATCCTTAAATAGTAATGGTGAGTTTATGATAGCAATATGTTAGGTTAAAAAAAAAACATATCAAACAACATTATGTCTTTCAGACAAATGGAAGTCCACAAAAGAAAACACAATTCTCTTTTTTTTATTCACATTCATTCACAAGAAGATATGTTCGAACTGAAATGAGGAACAAAACTTCACTTATCATCCCATAGAAAGATTCACAACATGACCTTCTTTTCACCAAGGATCCATTTCAATAACCAAAGTAATTTGATTAACATACATATCATCTCACTATGTTAACAATGTCAATTCATATTCTTACACGTGGTAGGACAACATAAGCAACACCTCATTCTTGCTACTTTTCCCTCAAGACACTAAACACAAATTAGCTTAGTACATAATATCATACCAAGCCATTTAACTCCATGGCTCAAGATTTCAGATAATATTTTCCTTTACCAGCATACATATCTCAATTTCCTAAACATACACTCTCTCTCTACAAATTAACATACTCAACACCACCAACATTCCAGTCAAAATTTCAATTTTCCTATATCACTAAACTTCCATAAAATTCTACCGAATACTATGTGATCACAGATCATAATACTTGTATTTATTAACATTCCATTTCATCTCCACTCCTAGAGTCATAAGATGCAGACTATTAACATATCGCATATCATTCATTAATTATTCCATAACACATAGTTTCTCATACCTAGTCATAACACACATAAGCATACAAGGATATGAGTGGGGCAATCCCTTTGTCCACATTATGTTTCCACAACAGGCTTATACTTATCAATTTGAATAGCCGAAGAGCACCGATATTCCACATCTTTCAAAACTTTAGCCTTATGTAACCTATTCTCACTTCATAACAATTATACAATTTTCCTTAGTCACAAAACTCAGTCTTTGAAACAAAATATATGAATCTTCTTTTATTACCCCAAGGTCTATGAGAATTCTCATTCTTAATCTCAACACCCAACACATTGTACGAGCTCACATACATCTTTTAAAATGCACATCATATCCTTTCGTTACTAGATATATGCAACTTAAATGCATTCTAGACACTATAATGCTCAAAGGACACGTGTGTGAGATCTTAACACGTGCTCTGATACCACCTGTCACGACCCAAACCCGCCCTTAAAAGTTTGGTCCATGACCGACCTATACGTAGGCGTCAAAATAGAAATTTTAGAATAATATTTAACCACATACGAGGCCTTAAACGGAAGCAATAGCAATAAAAGGCAACATCCATTGAGCTTGTGCATACATGATGGCTTAATTAATTTAGTATTTAAATACATTCCTATAATTACATATACAATCACAGAATTATGGAAATCTCACACAAACTTAAATAAGACTCCAAAATTTACATAACTCCCAGTAATCAAAATTAAGGCCTCAACACGGAGGCGTACCCCAGGCGGCTTGGCAAACAGGTTGACCCCAATACAATTCTAGTGTCAATCCCCGATGGCTTACCTACATAAACATACATAAAAACAGAGTAAGCAAGGCTCAATGAATAATAGTACGTGATAATCCAATAACTAACTTGAATCACAAGGTATATAAATGCAGAGAACTTATAGTTAATCTGATTCTGTACTAATTTCAGAACGGCCTTAGGCCCAGTCTTTAAACAGAATGGCTTTAACCCCTTGAACAGAATGGCATTAAGCCCTTTAACAGAGTGGCATTGAGCCCTTAAACAAAATGGCATTAAGCCCTTTTTATGCATGTATGAACTCAAGAGGTGGCTCGCACGGATTCTAGAGGTGACTCGTATTGCAGCACTTAGTTCCGTGCAACACTTTGTTTCATACTAACAGATCATATAGAATGGCCATAGGCCCAGATGTCACAGATTGGCCATAGGCCTCACACATGTCATAAATCGGCCATAGGCCTCTTAACTTTCACAGAACGGCCATAGGCCTCAGTTCATATATGTATGGACTCAAGAGGTGGCTCATACGGATTCTAGAGGTGACTCGTATATCAACACTTAGTTCCGTACAACACTTGGTTCCATACCAAAAATCCTTAGGTCTTAAAGACCGAATCATCCATATGGTGTCATAGTATAGCATAACATACATGAACCACGGTATTATTACCCCCTGGGCAAGGGCCATAAGACCACGGTATTTTTACCCCACGGTATTTTTACCCCCGGGTAAGGGCCTTGTGCTAAGGATGACATGAATACTTATATATATGTGGACAATCATTCATTTACATCATTCATGTAGTTACATAATTGGCATGCAATAACAGAATGCTAATGGCCGTCATTAGCTGTAAGTAGTGCGTATGTTACAGATGGACACAGTTGTCTTGCATATAATTGAGCATTAATAATAATTGTTTACAGAAACACAAGCGTCATTACAGTACTATTCATGAGAGCGGACCAATTCACACCATAACATGGGTCATATAACAATGTTGTTGATATTCAATTCTTTGACGTATAAGGCAACCCATGGTTCTATCCGATTATTTATTTCAATTAGCCATCCTAGGCAGATATCTATGTCATAAAACATGCGTCGAATCAACCAGATTATAGGAGTCCATAATAGGACATTCAAAATATCATGTTTCCATAAGCGGGGTTTATATTCCCAATTCCTTTTTCATTAATCAATTGCACAGTATTAATAATTCGTATGTAATTCTTGTACGGAAGTCATAAGTAACTTACAGGTTGTAGCACATTAATGCTAACTATTAATCGTAACCAGAATGCAGAGTAGTACCAGAGTCATGCCGATGTACACAAAGTCTTTCAACATTCTCACCGATTTCCAAACAACATAAGCGTTAACGTAATTACTTGTAAAGAGCAGAGTTAATAATAAGAATTATTCACGGTAGCAAACATACGATTACAGTACTACTACTCACAGTGATCAGCTCCCGGTAGTAATGGGACGATGTCCTCGTCTCGACCTTAGTTCCATCCTTGTCTTTCTCTTAGCTTTCTTCAATTTCTCCCAAGCTTCCCATGGGTGATCTTCTTTTTCTTTCTTCAATCCCCTTCAAGCATCTTCAAAACCCTATGAGTGTTGAGTTTCCGCTTAGAGGAGCTTGCCTCTTCTTCTCTCATTCTCTCTCACGGTTCTCTTTTCTCTCCCCCAAACATTTTATTTGACTTCCAAATGATAAGTTCACCACTCACATAGCATAACCATATATATATATAACAAACACCTAAGCTTTTAATAATAGGAAGAGCCAAACACGCCCTTACGAATCACGCAAAATCAAATTTCAATTAAACGTCCCAAGTGACTATAAAAATTGTGCTGATCATAAATATGTCCCCTGTTCTGGTTTTCGAAGCCTCTAAGGCCTTCAATTTGCAGTACCAAGTTAACCACCCAAATGTGCATTAACGAATCAGACAAATTAGATTTCTAGTTAATTTTCCCAAATAGTTCTAAAAATATCCATTAACATATCCAAGTCTTCAATTGTGATTTCTGAACCCGTAAAGGTCGGTAATTTCAATTTTAAAGCCGTGGCTCAACAGATAATTCCTCAATTTGAACAGATACCATTAAATTAAAATGCATTAACCCATAAGGCCATAAAGGTAATCTCTAATACGGATTTTGGGGTCGTTACAACAATGTCTCCTCTTTCAGTCCAATACACCCAATTCCTAACTTTCAATCATATAAATACTTTCATATCTTCGTATACGTATGTACATAATAACCAACAATTAAGTCAAAGACTCAACTTGAAAAAAATCCAAAACCCTAGTCAAGAATCCTTATAACGATTCATTCATGTGAAAAGAATTGGGTAAGTCCATTTACGTGGGTGTATATATATATATATATATATAATAGTAAGAGATTAATGATGAGACTGAGATGGGTTTTTTCTTCTAGGTGTGAGATTGTGATAATGAGAGGAACGGAGGCCACAACAAAGTTGCCATTAAATAGAGAAGGAGAGGAAGAGAGGCCACAAAGTTGCCATTAAACAGAGAAGGACAGAGGGAGAGTGATGAAAGTGACATTGGAGGGGGGGTTACTTGCTTGCTCCTGTGTCATTTTTTATAAAGAACTTGATGCCAAAGTTGCAGAGCTCGGCTGGCGTTATCTTGCAAAGTGATTCAGCCAATTGCTTTGCCACGGACAATTCAGGGAACCTTGAATTTGAAAATATCATAAACCAGCCGGATTCTAATTTTGAGGGATGTGAGAAGCAAAATACAATCTTGGCATGCAAAGAAGCATTACTCAATTTAGAGACCGCGGTTGAGAATGCATTCCGATTATTTACTAAATTAGGAACTCTGACCAATATGGTAGAGGAGGCTTCAATAGGATCTGAGTCTCAGTCATATAGTGAGGCTACTGAGATTAACTCTTTTCTTAGCAAAGAAAATGGGTTCTGGGAAGAGTGAGTTTAGAGAAATTGTTTTAATCAAACCAGAGAAAAATTTCTCTGTGTTGTTCACAATTTTAAATAAGGCAGAGAAAATTACTCAGAGAAAATTGAAATTTCTCTGGCTTTATTCATAAATTTCTTTGACTTTATTCAGAGAAAATTGAAATTTCTCTCCAGAGAAAATTGAAATTTCTCTCCAGAGAAATTTTTCTCCAGATAAATTCTAGACTTCTTAGATAAATTTTTAACTCAAGCCTTCATTATCTTCTTCCTCTAGAGAAATTCTGGGAATCCAGAGAAATGTTTACATTTCTTTACAGTACTGCCAAAAATCCCATGGATGAGTGGTCAGAACTTGGAACAACCAATGTAGCAACAATGGCTGGCTCTGGATATGGGATTCCAATAAGCTGCTTATATATCAGATATTTTGGAGGGGATTTGCAAACCATCTCCATGGAAAAAAATTTCTGGGCTAAAATTTCTCTAGACTGGAATTTCTCTAGATCAATGTTGAAGGACCTTAGACATTATGAAAATATTAAATGTCCTTTATACTATAAAATTTTAATATCAGGGACCCTAAAAAAAAAACCCCTTCTTTTTATATAATTGATATTTTAATTTAATTAAAAGTGTTTATTTTACAATCTTATAATTATATATATATATATATATATAAGGATAATAAAACTACAACATATTTACATTTAATTTTTGTAATAAATTTTATACAATATCTATTTTTGCATTTTTTATTTTCCAAATGAATATAAAAGAAAATTAAATAGGTTAGAATTACTTTTAATTTTATGTTACTAATTCTTCTTCTAATTTAACTATTATTTTTAATATCAAAATGAGTATTTATTCTACTATTTTATAATTTAATATATATCATAAAAAATTATTATATGATAATTATAGCGATCCCAGGTTTTCCCCTTTATGTACAGTATTCTGAACTTAGGTTCCGCGGTTGAGTATTGTTGCATTTGTTTCATTTCCGTCCTTTAATTCCTTATATTTGAATTTTAGGATGTGTTGGGCAGGTTTGTATCAGGTTGGGAGTGTTTTGAAACAAACGGTTGTGAATATCACAAATCTTTTATGTAATTAGAAAACCAGTACAAAAAGGAAATTTGGAAACAACAAAATAATTAATAATTAACAATTAATAATTAACATGTATTTTGATGAGCGTTGGAGTTGGAGCTAGAACTAGTGGTAATGGGTTGATTTGTGGTGTTGCATATGTCTGAATGTCATAACTGCTTAATACAGTTACCATGATGAAGTTATGGAGAGAGAGTTGGAATCTTGACTATGAAGGTATGGGTGAGTGACCTTATTTTATAGTAGTAGTCAAAGAGTTCTAATTTTTTATTGAGTTCTCATATGTAGAAACCTTAGTTCTATTGGATTTGGGATCCCAGATAGTCACCTTAGCACATTATGAAAACTTACGCTAATGGAAACATGTTAGGAAACATTCCAGGGATAGCTGGGTGGTCCAAGGGATCTGACCTGCTGAATCGTAGAAAAAATAAAATCAAACATTATGAGATGAGGAAGAAAGAAGTTTGATAACATAATTACCAGGTAGGAACCTCTTAGATATATATATGTATGTATGCAACAAATTTGCAAGATTTCTTCTACTGTAGTTGTGCTCTTTCCTCCATTTTATGTCATTGTCAGAATGCGGAAACCCTTATGCTGGTGGCCTCTTTTCCATACATGACATATATAATTATTTCATTATTTGATTGGAACCTTGAATTTTTTTTTCTTGCTTCATTGCTTGTGATTATTCATGCTTTCATCGAATATGGAGTTACTTCTATGTGTGTGAATATTATATATATAGCTTTATAAATAGCTTGTGTATGCATAATGCAGGTTTGGGTTTGGATTGACATGCGAGTCTACTTCGAACCCTAACCGACCCCAACCCGGCTCAGGCCGTACCCAACCTTGATCTGCCCCTCGGAGTATTTGTATGCACAAATCAAAGGGGAGTGATTGAAAAATACAGAGATTGTAATTCTTCACTTCTTGTTGCCTCCAAATATATTTTGAAAAAAAATAGCAATTGTATTACACGAGTCAAGTGATAGTAAAAAATAATAAAGTTTGAAAACATTATTATTTTATAATATATGTATATATATATATACATTTTCACATCATGTGTATAGTTTTCAAAAATCTAAACAATTTAAAAAGATTTTCTTTTAAAATGATGCGTTCTTCTCCTAAAAAAGTGATTAAAAAAATAATTTATCATTGGTCACCATTTGTTGGTAGTAAAATAAGTATATAAAAATGATAGGGTGAGATTTCTCCCCAATTCACTAGTTGGATTAGTGGAGTAACGTTAGATATTCTAAAAATTTTATTAAATTTTTTATCAAATATCTCACATAAATGTGAGATTCACATTTATATAATTTAACCACATCAATTCCAAACAAATCTTCTTATATTCATGTGCTAAATTAGTATATTTTTTTTGTCTTTTTATGAAAAAAATGAAATATAGATTAGGCTTGAAGTGATGTGGTAGAGAGGTGATATGACCTAAATGAGATGATTATGACTCAAATAAGATAATATGTTAAAATAACATATACTATTTTAGTACATGCCAAATACCCCTCACTCTTTCATTGTTTGAGAAAGTATTTTATATAACAGGTGCGTCATGTAATAATATGACGTAATATACCATTTTACTTATTAATTGACATGTGATTAAAATAGGATGTGAGAAGTTACTTTTTGCTTGATAAAATGCTAAGCGTTCAATTGCATCAAACTTTGGTCTCATTTTTAAGTAAGGCCAAGTTTGGGAAGACTAAATAAGTGCACTTTTTGACTTTTTATGAAATATGGGTTGGATTTGGGTTGGGTTTGAAGTGATGTGTTAGAGAGGTGATGTGACTTAAATAAGATGATGTGATTTAAATAAGATAGTGACTTTTTGACTTTTTGAATTTTTTGAAAGATGCCAAACTTGGCCTAAATGTCAATGAATGAGTTGAGAGGTGACACCACGTCATCTCGGTCATATATGGCATACCCATTATAATAAACAGATATGATATAGCTTACTGAGCTGGCATGCACCTCACCAAAAAAAAAAAAGAAAAAAAGAAAAAGAAAAAGAAGGCACAAACTAAAATAATCTTTAGGCTCATCTTTTATCTTTTAGTGCTCTAAATTATTTTTTTTATAATAAAATTCTCTCCCACTTATTAAATGTAACTTAATAAATAAAAGAATGTATCACATCATCTCATGATCTCAACCATGGACTCATTACACAACATAATACACATCATCATTTTTATTTGTTTTTTTCCAATAGAATATATTACGTTGTTCAGAAGTTTATTACATGTTTGGGAATTAGACCATATCAATTTTTTCTTGCACACAAATATATCATCATTTTTATTTTTTCAATTTTAATTTTTGCTTTGCTTTGCAATTACATTTTAGTATTTATCTATAGAGTGAACCTGGTTCTAAAACGTCAAAAAAAATTTAAAAACCAAAACTCTGTTTGATTTAGTTTTTGAATAATTTGATTTAGTTTTTGAATCATGATTTGAGTTTTGAGCTATATTTTGAATTTTGAACTTTTAAAATGATGAAAAGAAAAAATTTGTTTGGTTATGAGTTTTGAAAAAAGTTTTAAAAAATGTTTTGAGTTGTATTTTGAGTTTTGAGTTTTAGAGTTTTGAATTGTATTTTGAAATTTATTAGGTTTATTTTTTAAAATATTTAAAAATTTTCTTAATTAAACTTTTTTATGATAACTATTTTTTATTGTAAATATTTATTTGTTTTTTTAATGTGTGTTGTATTACTACATTTGTGTGTTGTATTTTTTTTTTAAATATTTTAAATATTTACAATTAAATTTTTTTTAAATATATAATTTTTATTTTAAATATTTTTTTATTTTTTTGTTTGAAATATTTTATTTTATTTTTTAAAAATATATATATATCTATCTATACTATTATAAAGTGAACACCTCTTATGGTGTCCTGAAGCTTTACTCTCCTCATGCCGTGTGACAATATTTTTTATTTTTAACTCTCCTCATGCCGTGTGGCAGTATTAGTATTTTTTATTTTTAACTCTCCTCATGCCGTGTGGCAGTATTTTTTATTTTTAAAAAAAAAGTTAAACAAAGAGATGGGCAAGGCTTGAACTCATGACCACGGGTTTAAGTATGAGGATTCATACCACTTAAGTTAAGTACACATTATAATATTAATTTTATTATTATTTTTTTTATTTCTACTTATTTAAATTGCACACACATCGTGTGTGTGCCACCCACTATATATATATATATATATATATATATATATGTATGCAACAAATTTGCAAGATTTCTTCTACTATAGTTGTCCTCTTTCCTCCATTTTATGTCTTTGTCAGAATGCGGAAAGCCTTATGCTGGTGACCTCTTTTCCATAAATGACATATATAATTATTTCATTGTTTGATTGGAACCCCGATTTCTTGCTTCATTGCGTGTGATTATTCATGCTTTCATCAAATATGGAGTTACTTCTATGTGTGTGAATATTATATATATAGCTTTATAAATAGCTTGTGTATGCATAATGCAGGTTTGGGTTTGGATTGACATGCGAGTCTACTTCGAACCCTAACCGACCCCAACCCGGCTCAGGCCGTACCCAACCTTGATCTGCCCCTCGGAGTATTTGTATGCACAAATCAAAGGGGAGTGATTGAAAAATACAGAGATTGTAATTCTTCACTTCTTGTTGCCTCGGTCTCTCTTCCTCTTCTCTTGGATTTGTCATATATGATTTCATTCCATTATATTTCTCAACTGCTTCAAGAAATTGAATCTTCCATCCTTTTTGCTCAAATCTCCTTCCCATCCTTTTTTTGCGGTACAAATTCTAGAAATTTGAGCCTTGGATTCCCGTAATAAAGTCAGGAAATCCTCGATTTGTTGTTAACAAAGGCTTGTTCATGTTTGTAACAGTAAAATTCATTTGATTGACTACTATAATCATCTCTTGACTCAGTAATCATATAATGATCCTGTAATTAGATTGTACTTCTGTTTGCTTATTTTCTTTTGGCCCAATTTTCCATGGTTTGAATTGCAGCTGGATGATGTTGAATCTTTTAATCCTGTTGTTGACTTTCACTCTGAACTAGTGAAATTTTTTTTTTACCATTCAGCAGTTCAGTGGCTGCTAAAATGCAAGAATGATGTTAGAAAACTTCTGTTCTGTTGCATAATCGTGTGGTTTAATTAACTTTCTCATTCTTTTATAACTAGATTCACAGCATACCTTCTAATATTTCAATCCGGCTATGCACTAATCTCTTAACTTACTTTCTACTGTTTTCTTTGATTTTTTGCTTTGTTTTTCATATGGTTATATATTTTAGGGAAAATTACAAAAAAAGGCCCAACGTTTAAACCTTGTACAAAATAAAACTTGAGTTTTTAATTTTGTCAATTGAAATCCTAATATTTTCAAGGATAAATTATGTAAATAGTCTCTATAATTTACACGATGTGTCAATTTAGTCCATGTAGTTTCAATTTACTCGATTTTGCCCCTTAATTTAACGGATTGTGTCATTTTAGTCTAATAAATAACGGTTGTTAAGTTAATTTAACGGAAGGTCAAACAATGTGTCAATTTAGTCTCTGTACTTTACACGATGTGTCAATTTGGTTCCTGTAGTTTCAATTTTCTCGATTTTGATAGGGACTAAATTGATACATTGTGCAAAATACAGGGACCAACTTGACACATTGTTTGACTTTCCGTTAAATTAACTTAACAACCGTTATTTAATGGACTAAAATGACACAATCCGTTAAATTAAGGGACAAAATCGAGCAAATTAAAATTACAGGGACCAAATTGACACATCGTGTAAACTACAAGGACTATTTACATAATTTTCCCTATTTTCAATATAAACCTTCTGTTTATTTTACCAACAAAAACATTTCGTGCTCGTTTATTTGAAAGATGGTTTGCTACTCCCAAGTAGGCTTAAAATGCAGATTTTGCCATCCTCAGCTGGGCTTAGAAAAGATGGTTTTGCCACTATGTAGTGGGCTTAAAACAAACAGTTGATGATTTATTCCAATCCAAGTAACCCAACCTTCACCCACAGGCATTCAGGCAGTTTTTTTTGGGTGAATAAGACATAAATAAAAGACAAAGAATATACAAGATTACAAGGGGAATACCCCAGGCCCTAAATCAGCTATACAGCAAAACAGACACCATAAGCAAACTAAAACAATGTTCAGTATCCATATCTAAGAAAATAGGGAAAATGAACATTGCGAAAACAAAAGGGTATGACATACCCTCAAAACCACAAACCAGCAGCAACTAAGCCGACTGAATACAACCTGAGACAACGAGGCACATAAAAGTCTATCATGTGTAATCCAGAAACTAAAGTAATGGCATGAGGCCGAGACATATCAACAAAAGACCTAGTACATCCCACTAGGGTAGGCTTAACAAAATATTGTGCAATGTAAGTTAAAGACACCATAAAGAAAGATAGTAATATAAAAGAAGACAACTTGTAAACAACGAGGCGCATCCAGCAGCCATCGGCACTTGACAGCCACTTGTAACTCAAAAACAGCAGCCCAAATTCCCAATTATCAACCCAGCAGGTAGCAGCACCTATCGGGTAATCAGCAGCATACACTAGAGCATCGGACAGCATCTCCATAAGCATCAACACCACAGCCAAGCAGCCCAAAGTTTGGTGAAGATAGCAGAAATTCTTTAAACATAGTAGAATTTCCTGCCAGTAACAAGAAACCACAACCCAAATCACGAAAGCCCAATAAAATCCAATAATAAGGATAATGCACACATATTGTAAACTCTCATCACTCGGCCCACAGTATAGGACCTCACAACACTCGAAAACTGCTTCCTTATCCTGCAAATAAAGAGATAATATATATATACTGGTTAGCAAATAAAACATATGTAGGCTATTTTCACTCAACCCTCAAATATTCCATTGATGATACCAAAATGTCTAACAGATTTGAAGTTTATGACTCATATCACTCAACCCTCAATCTATAGAGCTGCACAAGACACAAACAGTTAGAAACCCCACATTATGAATCTCACCAACTCTCAACTCTCATTTGAGAAACTCCCATCACTCAGCAGCCCTCCCAATACGAACAGTATGGGGCTTCAGAATGGAATCAGTCAAATTCCATTGCTTTAAGAACCATTCATCACCTGCATATCTAGGCAAATTGTTTAATGACATTAGCCTGCCTCTAATCATTTGAACAATTGACTTGATAACAACTTCTTCAGGTTTCATTTCCTTATTAAAAATTCTGTTATTTCTTTCAATCCAAACATGATAAACAGTACACAGCAGAGCCAGTCTAGTAGTAATGGCTCTCAAAGATTTACCCAGACTCTCCTTCATAGCAACATGAACAATATCAGGCCAAAAAATGTCAGGCCACTTTACATTACACTTAACTTTAATAGCATCCCAAACCTTAAGAGAGAAAATGCAATTAAAGAAAAGGTGAGAGTGGTTTTCAGTGTGATGATTGCAAAAGGAGCATTTGAAATTATCACTCAGACCAAAAGATTCTAACCTGTCCCCAGTGTTAAGCCTTCCATGTAAGGCAATCCAGACAATGAAACTAACTCTAGGGATATTGAATGGACCCCACAACAGTTTATACTAAGCCACCTTATCATGTTTATCTCTCCAGTGGTTCCAAGCAGATTGGATGGAGAATATACCATCTTGAGTAAGAGTCCAAATAGGAGTATCATTACTCGAAGATCTGGGTTTAAAAGAAGGGGGGGTCAACGATATAAGGTCTCTCATCTCCCAAGAGTTGGGAAAAGGCCAGTTCCAGGAATCCCCATTAACAATATTGCTCACTTTAGCCTCCCCAGAGAGACCAGAATCATAGATAATCCTATTCCCAAATTTGTCCCAAATAGAGCCCACCGGATGCCAATTATCATGCCACAAAAAGGTAGCATTACCATTCCCAATTTTGTGGACAATGAGAGGAAATATAGACTTCCTAAGAGAAAGAATCTTCCTCCAGACCCAAGAAGGGTCACTAGGAACAGGGACTTTCCAAAAACTTTTGCCTTTGAGTAAGTAAGATTTAACCCATTGGCACCACATCGACTTCTCACCCCCCGAGAAAAGGAACCAAATATGTTTGGCAATAGCAGCTCTATTCCAAACCTCCAGAGATTTAAAACCCAGACCACCTTCAGACTTGGGAGCACAAACCTTATCCCAAGCAATTTTCGCACTATGCTTCTTCAGATCAACCCCGGACCAAAGAAAGGCTCTAAGTAAATTTTCAATTTCTCTAACAACCTTCTTAGGGAGGATGAACAACGAGGACCAATAGACTTGCATGGAGAACAGGATGGTTTGAATAAGCTGAGCTCTACCAGCATAAGAGAGGGCCTTATTGGTCCAACTCTTAATACGGTTAGTGATCCTATCAATAAGCTGCTGGCAATCTAATGCTCTCAACTTAGTGGTGATTAAGGGAACACCCAAGTACTTGACAGGGAGGGTACCTTCCTTGAAATTTGTAATCTTGAGAATTTCCTCCCTAAGACTAGAGTCACACTCGCAGAAAAATATGTTACTCTTGGCAGCACTAGGAGTAAGACCCGAAAGATTCTTGAACTCCTCAAGCCCATGCATAATCATCTGAACAATAGATGCATCCCCTTTGCTGAATATTATTAAATCATCAGCAAAGCACAAATTAACAATCTTAGTCTTCTCACATCTCCAATGGAATTTAAAAAGATGATGCTTGGATTTCTCGGCAAGGATTCTAGCCAGGATTTCCATAGCCAAGACAAACAAATAAGGAGACAAAGGGTCTCCCTGCCTAAGGCCTCTTGCGCCCTTGAAATAGCCATGAAGGCTCCCATTGATACATATGGAAAACGATGGACTAGTGATACAATCCTTAATCCAGGAAATCATAGAGGGTGGAAAGGCCATGGCCTTTAGGACATCAATAATAAACTCCCATCTAACAGTATCGTAGGCTTTCATAATGTCAACTTTCAGAGCACATTTAGGAGTAACGGGCTGACGATGATAACCTCTCATAAGCTCTTGGGACAAAAAAATATTATCAGAGATCCTCCTACCTTGCACAAAAACAGATTGAACAGGGTCAATCAAATCAGGGAGGACAGCCTTAATTCTGTTAGCAATAATCTTGGCTATGCACTTATAGATTGTGTTGCAACAAGAAATAGGCCTAAAGTCACCCACTCTCAAAGGATTAGGAACCTTAGGAATGAGAGCAATAATAGTGCTGTTAACCTCAGAGAGAAGTTTACCAGACTGGAAAAAGGTTCTAATTGCTTGAGTAACTTCCTTCCCAACAATGTCCCACGAGGCCTTAAAAAAACTACCCGTAAAACCATCCGGGCCAGGGGCTTTATTAGCCTTAAGGGACCAAACAACATCTTTGATCTCTTGATCGGAGACAGGATTACCAAGCTTTATAGATTGTTCCACAGAGACTCTAGCCTAAACCAGAGAATTAATCTTTTCAAAACCATTGTACTGGTCCCTGAGCGGGGTACCAAAAAGGTTTGTGAAAAAACTAATGAAGGCTTGATGAATGTCTTCAGGCTTAGATGATTTGCTACCATCCTCCAACTCAATGCTAAGGATTTTACTTCTGTTAATATTGCTCTTAACAGATCTAAAAAAGAATTTGGTGTTCCTATCCCCCAGACCCAACCAATCAACCCTGGACTTTTGATGGGCAAGACTCTCCTCCACAGCACATAAATCCACATAATGCGCCTGTAGTTAGTTCTCTCAAGATTTTGCAAAATCAGATTGCTCGGATCCTTGTCCAATTTATATTGAACAGATTCAAGGTCTGACTTAGCAACAAGGACTCTAGTAGATATGTCACTAAAATCTTTCTTGTTAAGGTCTCTCAACCCAGGTTTCAAATTTCTAAGCTTTTGACAGACTCTGAACATGGGAACACCCTGAATATACTGACTCCACTCGTTAGAAACCAGAGAAAGAAAGTCCTTATGCTTGGACCAGAAATTAAAGAACTTAAAAGGTTTCTTGTAAGAGGTGACAGCATCAGAAACAACCACTACAACAGGAGAGTGGTCAGAGATTGTGGAAGGTAGAAAAAAAGCAGTAGAGTTGGGAAAATTATCCAGCCAAGACTCATTAACCAAAACTCTATCAATTTTAATGGCAATATACTCCCCACAATCCCTCTTGTTAGCCCAAGTAAATTGGCAGCCAGAGTAGGACAAATCATCAAGCTCAAAGGCAATAATATAAGAATTAAATTCCTCCTTCGAAGAGTTCCAAATCTGAGAGCCTCCAAATTTCTCATGACTGTATCTGGTAGCATTAAAATCCCCTAAAAAGGCAATGGGACAATTGGACTGAGAATGGGATAAACGAACCATGGTTTCACAAAAAACCCTTCTCACAGAGTAGTTATTATCAGCATACACAAAACAGGCAAGGAAACTAGAGGCCTGAGTGAAATCAGTAATCTCACAAAAAATATGTTGGTCAGAGGCAGATAGCTGGTTGACCATACAAAAATTGGAGTCCCAAAAAACACAAATTCTACCAGTTTCATTAGGTTGTGAGTTTGACAAAAATGACCAATTCTTTAAACAAGAAGAGAAAATTTTCTTTTCATTTACAGCTTTTATTTTGGTCTCCAAAATACCCATGACTTTAATTTCTTCTTTAACCACAAAATTTTTTAACTCTCTATGTTTAGAAGGGTCATTCAACCCTCTAATATTCCAAGCAGCTATTTTAAAAGTCATAGAGAACAAAAGACAAAACAAAACCCACAACTAAGAAACTGAGAATTACCTCTTCTTTTTCCTCTGGCTACTGCTGCTCTTGCCAGAGGATTTACCTTTTGCTGGAAGATTGGGTACAGGACTAGCCTTAGGACTACCAAGATTTGAAGGTATGGGGTGAGTGACCTTATTTTATAGTAGTAGTCAAAGAATTTTTGATTGAGTTCTCATATGTAGAAACCTTAGTTCTATTGGATTTGGGATTTAAAACAATCCAACTTTTCCCAGATAGTCACACCTTAGCACATTAGGAAACCACAAATCTAACTTTCCAATATGACTTTGGATTCCAAATATAGGAACTCAACCAAAATTAGGAAACTAAAATGGGTTTTCAAAATATGGAAACTCAAAACGGCTATAAAATCAAGTAATCTTGATCTTCATCATCTCCATTCCAACAATCTCATTCTAACTCTCTCTTTCTAGCTTTTGTCAATGGCAACTATATCAACAGACTACAACATTCAGATGTATCCATTACCATGGATCGACTCACTTCCTGAAACTCCAGTTCTTGTCAAAATTCACATGACCCATGTTCTCAAACTACAGGTCCGAACTCCTCAAGGCAATATCAATACCAATTATCCCACATTCACTGCTCCAGATTTTCAAGATTCCTTCACCATTCCTTATCACTCTCTCTCCTCCATCGCTTCTTCCGAATTCTATATTTTCCACCGACTCTACGACATGGGATTCGATCGTAGTTTATGCGATCTCCTGAAGCAGCATATCATCGATTCCATATTCGATCTTGATAGGTTGCGATTTGGGAACCATAGTGGGATTCAAGTCACTGCTCGGTTCAAACTCACCACCACAACGACTTACGATCAGATGGTCTCTACGTTGGCAGAGGAGGTGGTGATTATGGAGGATGGTGGTGGGTCTGTACAGAGGAGGAGGGGAGCTTCGAAAGCCACCATTGATGGGCTGAAGAAAGTGGTGGTGTTCAATGGTGGAGTAGATGATGAAAAGTTCAGGACTTGTGCTGTTTGTTTGGAGGAGTTGGAGGAGCAAACAGAGGTTACTTCCATGCCCTTTTCTCATGTTTTTCATTATGGTTGCATTGTGCCATGGTTGAAATCACATAATTCTTGTCCGATGTGCCGATATGAAATTCGAGATCTATAATTATTTGGTTATTTATATATTTTTACCTTGTAAACAAAAAAATAGATAATTTTGATAGATTCTTGCAAAATTTTGTATGCTTGTTTATTATGATTTAAGTTTGATTTTTGTTTTAATTGTTGATTGTTTGATTGTGTTTAAATTTTTCTTCATTCTCAATAAGTCCAAAAATAAACCAGTCAAATTCAAACAGTAAAAAAATTTTTAATCAGAATTTTACTTTACCTAAAATTTCAAAACAAGTAGAAAAATTCTATACCACGGAAGTTACAATTTTTAAAAATGAGGTATTCTTTAAAAAAACACAAAAATGATGAGAAATAATTTGTTGTTGATCCCATTGATTAGTAATAAAATAAGCATATGAAAAATGATAGGGTGAGATTTCCCTCGAATTTACCAATTGGACCAGTGGACAGGGTCCAATTTAGGGGGAGTAATCTCTTAACTTACCATCTACTGTTTTCTTTGTTTTTTTTTTTTTCTTTCTTTTTCATATGGTTATATATTTTATGGAAAATTAAAAAAAAAAAAAAAAGCCCAAAGTTTGAACCTTGTACAAAATAAAATTTAAAATTTTAATTTTGTCAATTTATTTTCTAATGTTTTCAATATAAATCATCTGTCTATTTTTCCAACAAAAAAGAGTATTTTAGATTTTTTATATATACTTACATTAAATTTAATGATTAAAATATAATTTTCGGTCGATTTTACTTAATGAAAATAGAATTATGGTTTAGATTAAAAACATTAGGGTTTAAATTTATAAAATTAAAAATTCAAAGTTTCTTTTGTTAGAATGATCAACTCTTTTTGTTTTTTTTTTTTGTTTTTTTTCCTGTAATTTTTCTTACATTACTACTCTCTTATTTTTATTAAAAAAATTTGAACACAACATGGACTGATTGTGTTATTGATTTTGGTATTGAGCGGTGTTTTGGAAAGTTGGTAAAAAGTTGATTTTTAAAATTTTTTTTTTTGTTGTAGCTTTTTGGTTTTTTGTGTTAAAAACCTAAAAAGCCAAAAAACTGTATTTTTTGGAAAGTTGCCAAAACACCCGTCAATTTCATTGTTTCATGTTTCTCATTTATATTGGTTGCTTCTGTTTCTCGTTTTTTTTTTTAGGGAATAAAATTATATTTACTGATTTTGAATATATAAAATAATTGATTTTTTTTTTTTTTAAACAATCTTATTGATTAAATTTTAGATTTTCCATGTATTCGTTTGTTCTCTTGTTAAATACATTCTCACACAAAAATATTTAAACTAACAAAACAAGGGAATACCACAAATCTTTTATGTAATTAGAAAACCTGTACGAAAAGGAAATTTGAAAACAATTAACAATAAAAAGAAAAATCAAACTTAAACCCTAATAATGAACCTAATACAATAGTTTTCAAGAATCAATCAAAACTACCAAATCTGAAACCAATAATACTACGATGACCAGGTTATAACACCATATATGATCATCATAAAAATGTTATCAATCTGGAACTATGGATCGACATGTGGGACAAGAATTATGTGATTCCAACCGGGACACAATACAGCGATGATGAAAAAGATGATAATATGGCATGGACGTAAGCTCTGTTCCCTTCCCAAATTCCTCTAAACAAACAGCACGAGTAGTGCACTTTTCATTGTCTCCTTCACCATTGAACACTGTCACTTTCTTCAACCCATCAATGATGGCCTTTGAAACACCCCTCTCCGTCCTCGTCCTCATCGTCTCTTCAGTTCTAAGACCACCATCATCATTCACGATAATTGCCCCATTTGTGGCTATCGTCTCTACAATTCCAATATTACCATCATCGTTCATGATAATCGCCCCATTTGTGGCTAATAGATTCATCATTAGATCGTCTATCAATTGTGCAGAACCCAACCTGAGCGTGGTGGTGATCCTCAAATGCACAATGACTTGAAACCCAGGACTCTCCCCATATGCAATAATCAAACTGGAAAGAGAACTGATGATGCGTTCCTTCATGGAATTACAGAGTTCGAGATCGAATCCCATGGACGAAAGTTGGTTGAAAACATAGGGATCCCACGAAAAGAAGAAGGGAAGAAGTTGAAGTGGAATGGTGAAGTCATGTCGAATATCAGGAGCAATTAATAATGTAGGATAACTGGATTCGACATTGCCTTGACAAGTTCAGAGCTGTAGTTTAACTAGATTGTTGACATAAATTTTGATGAGCGCTGCAGTTGGAACTCGAACTAGAGGTAGTGAGTTAATCTGTAGTGGGTTGATCTGTGGTGTCGCATATGTTTCAATGTCATAGTTTCTTGATATAGTTTCCATGATGAAGCTTGAGGGAGAGAGTTTTAGAATGGTGACTATGAAGGTATGGGGTGAGTGACCTTATTTTATAGTACTAGTCAGAAGAGTTTAATTTTTGGTTGAGTTATAGTATTTAGAAACCTAAGTAATATTGGACTTAGATTTGGTTTCTTAAGCTTCTAACTTTGGTTGGCTTTCCATACTTCAAATCCTAAATTATATTGGAAACTGAATTTCGTTTCTTACTCTATGTTGTATATATGTATAGAGAGAATTCTATCTACCATGGAATTTTATCTCAAAAATAATCCCTAATGTTAAATGTATTTTATAAATTTATAATGTGTATTCCACTCAAAATAAATGTGATTCATAATTTATAATTTCGTTTCTTAATATCACTCTGTCTCAAACCATCCTTCATAACCCACCACCTCCATCTGTCACATCTATGAACGTCTATGCTGCAACCGCCGAACCCATGTCCACCAAATCATTACCCAAATCTTCACCACACCACTGTGCCAGCCTCCATAAATGAGATGGCGAAGCTCTCTGTCAATGTTTACTGTCACGATCACCGACGAACCATTTGAGATTGGAGGGTTTGTGTGATTGATCGATTTATTATGTGATTGGGTTTGGCGAGTTTCTTGAGAGATTGAGGATAAGATTGTTGTGTGATTGGGTTTGGTGTGGTGTTGGTGTATTATGTGTTATGCTGGTTGTGTTGTATGTAGTAAAGAAAACGCCCAGTTCATGATTACGGTTATTTATTTCGTAATTATTAGTACGTGTTATGTTGAAATTCTGGTGCTCTTTTGTTTGTTGTTACTTGTTGTGGGTGTGTTGACTGGTTGTTAATTTTACCATTTGTTTTTGGGATTTTGCATTAGTTGTTTTGCACTGGATTATTTCATCAAAAGTCTTATGCACATTACATGTTTGATTAATTGATTTAAAGAAGTAATTTTCTCTGAACATGATGGCCTAAGCCTGCTTTGGTTTGTTAGGTGGTGATGTGGTAATGCATGGTGGTGATGTAAAGCAAGGAGAGAATGATGATTGATTGTTTGTATGAAAAAAGCAAAATAATCAGAGAAGGAAATAAAAAAGAGAGGGCAAAATTGGTATTTAGAAAAGGGTAATATAATATTATCAAAAATCATCAATTGACTTAACAGTCAACTAACATAAGGGGTCTATTCAAAAAAACAAAAAAACTAACATAGGGGTAATTTGTAATGTGACTTTAAATGTCAGGTAGGGAGTTGCAATTTTTAGAACGTGAGCGGAGAGAGAATCTGCATTAAGTGTAAATTTTAAAGGGTGTGATGAGACCGAAAAGTACCATATTGAGGCCACTGAAATTACATTTTTAGTCTTTTAATATTGTTTATTTAATGGAGATGATGTGTTTTGTGCACTTGTGTAATGCCCCAACTTCCGGACCGTTAAATACGTACAATAATACAACACAAGTAGGATAGATAACCAAAACATCTTAATATACATATATAACCAGAGTTAATATCACAGGTAATTCGTTTATGTTCCATTACAGAATTACCAAAACATTGCCAAACCAAAAGTCAAAAGAAAAAAAAAAACAACTAGTCTAAGTCTTCAAATGAACCACAGCTCCAACACTTCATCATATTTGTCTTCAAAATAACCTTCACCATTGTAAACTGCTTCATCACCTGGCATGACACGCCATGAGCTTGGAATGTCCAGTAAAAACACACACATCCCCCATATCTTCTATCAACCAATCAACCATACACAGAACAAATTGGGTAACATAACTTATAATATTACAACAAGGTTTTATGAATTAGTAGTTAGACTAGACGACTAGAATCCCCCAAAGAGATCCTTCTACCCAACCACAAGGATTGAACACCGGACTATTCAGAACTCCCCCTTTTGCTGCTTTGCAGACCTTACCATATATGCCCACCTCCCGGTTATTTACCGGTCAATGACTTTGATGGACCTCAAAAGGGACGGCCAAACAAGTGGGCTCGCTTACACCAAAATCGTGCGTAGGGCTCACTTACACCCTGCACATACCATATCAAATCATGCCTAGGGCTCGCTTACACCCTGCACATACCATACCAAAGGGCTCGCTTACACCCTGAAACCACCGCATAGAGTCTGAATACATCCGTGTCAACCTAGGGGCTCGCTTAGACCGCTTGTATAGGACTTAACTCATTTGGTTTTAATTCCATTCACATGTTTATTACATAAATCATTCTGAAGCACAAGGGTGAATGTCACCCATTACCAACCCCTTTCCATTTCCCATTTCCCATTTATTAGATCTTTTGCCAAGCAAGCTAGTCACATTCGGTAATTCGGTAATATAAAAGAGCATGAGACAAACATAAGAAATGAAATATAGCCCATGATAATCATACATAGGTATGGTAAGGCAAGCAAACAACATTAGGCATGCTTTAAAACACTTAGAGACAAACAACACAACAAAACACCATTTCCAGCATTGTTCGGTTCTGCAGGTCTAACAAGAGTGCTTTGGGAAAAATACGTCTAGGTCAAATTAGGGGCTGAAATTGCACAGCAATAATAATTAACCTGTCTAGTTTCAATTCCAATTTACAGAATGTGCATAGCACCTCCAGAAATTCATCTACAAGCTATATTCTAAAACCTGTCCAGATTTGTCATCCGTTGGGAAAACTAGTTTTCCTCTCAATCTATCCAATGATTTTCACCCAAATAAATTCCATTGAAAAGAGGACTCAAAACCCTAAATTTTTATAGAAGAACCAACCTGAGATGATTTTTCTGGAATTTTATAAAATTGCAAGAAGTGGACTGTTTTTCAGAGACTTAGGACCAGATATTTAAACAAGGTATCCAAGCCCTAAAAACACACAATTAGGGGATAATAAAATTACCAAAAGCTCTAAACACACCAAATATCTCACACTAAATTCAGAATTAAGAAATAAGTAAATTTGATATTTCTTTTAAATTAGAGAAATTGCAGCAGTGCCTAATTTGACAAATTTGTAAGGCAAAGTCACTAAATCAAACCCACACTCTTATATACATCAAAAACCCTATTTCCCATTAACATGCAACACAAGAGGGCATCTAACAATAGGATGGGATGGTGAAAGAATTGGAGAAGAGAAGGGGAAGAAGTGTTCTTACCTTGACTCAAGAAGGTACCATTTTCTTCCTTTTCTTTTCTTCTTCTTCTCTGCTTCCCTTTAATCACACTCTCCTTCTCTCACCCTCTCCTTGGCTGCTGGTATATGTGTGTGTGTGTGGAATTGAGACAAGGCTCTCAATTTATAGGAAATAAGCTTGGTCTTAGCTTAATGACTAAGGAAGCATAAATATCTAGATATTTTTTTATTTTGTTTTTCAATCAATTTTCCACCAAAATATTATTTGTGACACCTATGTACATATTCAAATAAATAATATTATATTCAAATAAATAATAAATATTCTAATAAATAATAAATAAAATAACAACAAAAAAAATAAAAATAAAAATAAAATGTATGAATTAATTTATAAACTAAGAGGTAAATAAATAAAAACCAAGTTTTAGGGTATTTCCAATTATAAAGTGGTGTTCTTGGTTTAATTTTGATAATATACAGGAAAATTATTCTTTATTGGGCCATTTTGCAGACTTTTACGAAACTAAGTGCTAAAATGTTATTAAACTAAGGCTCAGGGTTTCATGTGTAATTACCAAAAATTAGGGTCTCTAAACTTGTATAGATTTGGCAGGTAACACGCAAATTCAATCAAAAAGTGTGCGGAAGCAGATTCTCCGAGCGAGAAACGAAAAATCCGAGCCAGCTAGACCACCGCACGTGCGGCCAAGCCCTACCGCTCCAGCGGCCCACCTAGGGACACGTGCGCATAATTTTGGGTCTATTTTGTTGAGAATAAAAGGAAGAAAAATAGGCAAAATTAGGGTTCGAAATTTATTTTGGAGAAAAGGGAGACTAGGGTTTTAAAGAAGTGATTTTTTCTCAAGCTTAAAGGAGACTTCCATGGGGGCTTCTTCTTCATCCTCTTTCTCTTCCCACTCCTCCATGAGTGGCTAGGTTATTTTTTTCTAACCCAAGCTATGTAATTAGGTTTTCTTTTTGATTTTTGATTATGTAAAGGTTTAAACAATTGTATAGTGTTTTAGAAGTTTCATATATATATATATATATATATATATATATTTTCCATTATTTCTTCAAGTATTCAGCTTTCTATGATTATTGAATGTTTTTCATACAATAGTTTTCTATTCTTTTACATTCAAGGTATGAGACGAACTATATTACGAGAGACGAGTCGTGTCGCTACCCTAGTTTAGAGTGAACGATTCGTACTACTTGAGATGGTTTATGCCCGCACATTGAACGTGATGATTTTCTTGTTAAATGCTTTGAACTTGTAGTTGCGAAGCATTATTGTAGACACCCCATTTTTGACCGTCCTCAAGACTTGGATGTCACCGCTTGAACACTCGGTGATCATCCATGTTTGTGTTCGTCTTGAGTTCCCGGAGGTCTCGGCTACGCGCCTTGCCTCAAGATCTCTCGACTCGACTGTTTTGTGCCTGGTTTTGCACCAAACACTTGTGCTTTGCCTTGGAGGGGCAGGGAATGGCTTGTGAGCCATCCCCACACTCCACTGGCCATGGCTTGAGGCCACCGGCTGTGTTTTGTTGCCACCGGCCAAATGTTTGGCCGGCCGGCACTATAAATGGCCGGCCGGCTATCGTTTTTTGGTCAATTGCATTTTTGGCCGGCCGATTACTATGCATTTGCTTTTGCAGATAGTTTTGTGCAGCTGGCATACACTTTCCCCCCCTCCATACACGTGTATGGAGGGATTGCCCTCTTGTTAGCTTCCTTTGGAAGCTTTACAAGACCATTTGTCTACAAAAGAGAGGCTCCTCTCTCTTGTTCAAGGGTTAGGGAATTTAGACAACATTTTTAGAGGGTTTTGAGTTTTAGGGTTAGGGTTCATGTATCCTCCATCTCTATATCTCTCTCTCTCTTGTGTTTTGTGTGTGTTTTGTCTTAGTTTTGCACACAAACACCCACCATCACACCTTTTCTTGGAGCTGAGGCCCTTGAGGGTTGTTTTTGGAGTTGTGGAGCTGGTTTGAGCTTGAAGAACCAGCTGGTTCACCATTGGTGAAGAGGGTCTACAAGGGCAAGAAATTTGTCCCTTTATTCCCCATTTTTGCATTGCATTTTTGCCTACCTTGCATCTGTTTTTGAGCTTTGTGTATAACATATAAAAATTTTGATTTTTAGTGCTCTAAATGGTTTGTTAAGGGTGTTTTAAGATTTGGGGTTGTTTGACCCCTCTTAAGGCTTGTTTGAACCTTGTCTTGTGCCATTTCGGTTGAGCTCCGGGACCATTGTGTTTGGGCCTCCTCACCACTGAAATCTTGAGGGATTTCAGAGGTGAGGATGGTGCCTTAAGGTCCTAGGAAGGAGAGGGCCACCCCCTCTCCTTGTTGTCCTTGAAAAGGGCCAT
>NW_021027054.1:1086580-1117798 GCF_004153795.1 Camellia sinensis
CCTTTTCTTTTTCCATACTTTGAATTTGGATGTGAGGCTAGAACCATTGATGCTTGTTTGCCTTGTTCGCTTAGGTTGCGTACCTAGTGTACATTGCATGTTTGCATGCTCCCCTCCATACCATATAGCATGCTAGTTTGCATGCCTAGGTTGCATTCCATCTAGCATGCATGCCTTGTCCCTTGATCTAGTGATAGGGATTGGGCCTTGGTTTGTTTATGTGCATTGCATTTCATTTGAAATCGAAATGCACACTTGATTCTTTGGACCATCATGTATGGAAATGCGTGATTGGTGGTCCGAGAATCGAGGCCCATCCTCCTTTGAGTCATACATATGATAGGGAGTGTGGTTGGTGCATACATTTGCTTGAAATACATTGCCATGCCTTGTCTGCCCTCTGCTGCTGTCAAACAGGTTTCAACAAGAAGAATTGGCCGGCCGGCAGTGTTTGGTGCCGACCGGCAAAACATGTTTGGCCGAGAGCATAAGTTTGTGGCCGGTGGCCATTCTCCATGGCCGGTGGTGTTCCCACTCAGCTGGTAGTGTTCCACAACACTCAGAGAAGCAACCTTGGGAGTTGTGCAATTTTCAGAGAAGCAGAACAGTCAAAGCAGAGGCAACTTGTGCATGGCAGTGACTTTCTGACCGGAGCCGAGCGCGCATTGCTTTGGGCCCTCTTCCCGAGGCTGTTTACTGCTTTCATTAGATTAGTCAATTTGTTAATTAATTAATTGGTCTGTAATATTTAATTAGCTTGTAGGTTAATTAACTTGTATTATTCTTTCGGCCCCTTCGAGCGAGGGCAAATCTGTAATAAGTGTGGGTACGTGTGTGCATATCTTCAAATCCCCACTTCTTTCTTCCTTTTACTTACCTGCTTTTGATGGTTAGTATTAGGGCATGTATATTTTAGCATACCTTATACTATGCATGCGTGCATCATTCATTAGTCTTGCATGCACCAGGCTCGGTACATCATACTAACTGCATAAGTATTTCAAATCTAACTTGAATACATGCTACTTGTGCATTTTCACATATCATTTATAGACTAGCCGAGCCTACTCTAGTGACATTCTGTATACGTTGCATTAGCCACTTAACATGGACTTGGATCATGCATTGATTGCTAACATGTCTTTGTCTTGGCTCGGAGTACTAGGTAAGCATTTATGCTTTAGCATACCGCATGCGTGTGAGTGTTGCCATAATAGCATGATTACCATGAGGCTAGATACTTATATGATATAACTGCTTGAATGCCTATGGGTGGAGGTTGAATTACCTAAATTGGAATAATGCATTAAAACTGTGAGTTTTAAGCCCACTGGATAGTGGCAAAACCATCTTTTCTAAAGCCCACTTGAGGGTGGCAAAACCTGCATTTTAGCCTACTTGCGAGTAGCAAACCATTTTCAAAACAAACATGCAATGTCTTGTTCCAATTCAGGCGATTTGGTCTATACTTGTTTGCTGTGCGCATAACGTAGTAATTCTAGGCTAATAACCGGAATAAGAACACATAACGTTTTCAAAATCGGATATCACGGTTAGTAGAGGCCGATCTTCGGATCGGGCGAGAGGGGGTGCTCATAGCTGACCTTCCCCAATCGTACCCAAGCTCCCGAGCCGAGGCAACTTTGGTGATGATGGACACGTGGCCTTTGGCACCGAGTCAGGGTTTCCTAAATTCCCCCATAAAAAATATTTAGGTGGCAACTCTGTATCTGGCAAAGCAGTCCATGTTTGGCACTTCTTTTAAAATCTGTTTTTCTCAAAACGATTTGTCAGATTTGGACTCTTTTAGTTCAGATTAAGAACCGTGACACAAATTGAGTCCGAACTGTAGCCTGTGGCCCGAGGGCGCGTCTACAGTTTCTGGCGACTCCACTAGGGATTTTAGAGAGCTTGACTCGAACTCATGATATCCTGTTTTGATTTCATTTATGTGTTTCTTTGCATTGCATGTGCATTGGTGCGCCTAGGACACCGTGTTTGCCATCTGTCATTCCTGAACGGTTTGCCGGAGGCTTGACTTTGTCAAAGCATGCCATAAGGCTGACCGATTGTGGGCTTTGACAGTATGGGAACACAAACCCCGGTTTTACCGGGGCACCCTTTTTGACCATTCGACCTAGTGCATATCGAAATCCATAGTGACTATTCCAAATTAGGACAAGTTGCTTACCCGATGATAGGTTGTTTGAAAACCGCTGCGTGTGTAGTGAAACCCTAGCTCCTAACAAAATAGGACAGGGAAACCCTACCCCTCCATAAGGGTGTTTTGGCTCTCTTTACTTGCTATGTGCTTTTAGAGTGCATCTCTGTAGGGAACACACATATCAGTTTGCAAGTCTGAGTATTAGACCTGAGGGCACTAGTATCAGTTTATGAGAATCAGTTATATCTGTGGGTATCCGATTCAGTATTTTGGGGGTAGTGATTTTGGGCAACAATGGTCAGCAGTAGAGTACAGTTGTTCGGCTACATCTGTGTTTGATCCATTTGGGCTGAAACGCTGCTTGTTTTTCCTTTTAGTTCAGAGAGTTGATACAGAATAGCTAGTGTTCCCCCTTTGCTGAGGCAAGACAGATATCTGATCTGTCAGTCACCGTTCAGTACAGCAGACTTATCATGACGCAGAATTCAGAGGAGATCGTGGTTATGACGGCCGCATTAGATCAAGGAATCACTTTGCAAAGCGAGACCAATGTCGATGTACCGCATCCACCCAGGTCACCTGTCTCGCACCCGGTCTGGGCCCCCCAGTTGTATCAGGCTCGTGAGCCCACCACATTCGAATTGATGGGAATGATAGGCGACCTCCAGAGGTCCGTGGCGAATCTCGCTTACGGAATGTTAGCTTCGCCACCAGCCGCACCGTATGTCGGGAACTTTGTACCACAGGAGCCCCCACTGTTGGGACGGATTGTGATCGAGCTTAGCCAACCTGAGGTGGCCTCCAACTATAACAATGACGTATCAACATCAACCCAAACCCTCGATCAGGATAAGGCCAGAGGCAAGAACAAAGTGAAGGCAGATGCCAATCCCATTGAACAACTGCTGTGGGCAGTCGAGGCTTTGAAAGCCGAGGGGATGAGTAAACAACAGGTATTCGCAGTCGTAGCTAAGGCTGTGGATGATGTTTTCCCCACTCCAACCGAAGGTAGTACAAGCCAGTTAGAAAATCGGGATAGGCCTCGTCATGCCAGAATAGTTCCTTCCACTCCCAACCCTGCACCTGGAAAAGATCAGAAAGCCAAGGCGGCGCCTGTCGACCCTTTCGCTAGTGCGTCTAGCAAGAATACTCAACCTTCAAAGTACCTGCCCCGAGGGCGCAGGGTTTTTCACGCTCTCTATATGCCATTGTCAAAGGCACTTCAGATCCTTGCCGAAAGGGGGCATCTTAAACCCTTGGAGCCTCGGCCTCTCCCAAAGAACCTCCCTACTACACATGATGCTGCCTTGTACTGTGCGTACTACCAGCAAACCGGTCATGCTACCGATAATTGTTTTCGCCTCCGTCTTGAGGTGCAAGACTTGATCGACAACGAAGTTATCCTCCCATTCACCTCAGCCAAGTCTGTTACTACCCAGTTATTGGATTTTGAGGATACTGATACTGCGAGTATGTAATCAGGAAGTGAACCACCTGCGGGCGGCGCTCGGCGTATTTTGGATGTGGCGTCTGGCACGCATTTTTGGAGCATCTGCGAATGCTAGTTTTGTAAACTCTGGTTTGGGTGTCGAGTCAGTCTTTTATTTTGTTTTGAGTCTGTCTCATTATCTTGAGTCAGTCCTTTTGCTTATGGGTCTGTCTTGTTGTTGCGAGTCAGTCCCCTTTGTATAGAATGTCGGGTGATTCCGGAGCTGTTGCCTCGAACACCGTTTTGTTTTGTAATTACCCTTTTGCTTTCTTTTGAGTCTGTCTCTGTCGTGGAGCCAGTTACAACCAAGGAATCTGAATGAAACAGCTGCGGCTATCATGTTTCCATGCTTACTACTATTCTGAATTAGTTGTGCCAGAGGACTCGAATAGAACAGCAGTACATTCCACCTGTTCTCTTGTGCCCTGAAAATCATTGCATTGACCTAAGTTTTCCAAAACTTTTTGAACACTGCGGTGAAAACAAAGAGGAAGGAATTCCTCGGGTTTTGCAAACTTTGATCAAATTGAGAGAAAGAGAGGCGTGCTAAGCCCTTAATGATTGAAATCATGCTTGTCAGCGTGAGTACTGAGAAGGACCCTGGCTTGATCTAGACTGTTCCCACACTATCTTCAGCACGAGTGATTTGTCGCTTCTTTAAAAACTTTCAAAAACAAAATGTTTTGCGCAGTTCTGCGAAGACCTGTGTGGGATCACTCTTGAGATTTTACAGCTTAGGATCGCTCTCAGCCTCAAGACTCGAGCCCTTGCTTTAAAGCTTTGAACTACAATTCGGAGTGTTCAACGATCGACCATCAAGAGAGGCCTGTGTGGCCAGATTGGAAGCAGCCCTTGAACAAGAGGCACCAAAGTCAGATCAAGAAGATCAGATCTCATCAGAAGAAGCCTGTAAAGCTAGAACAGAAGCACCCCTCCAAACTAGGGGCAAAAATGTCCGATTTGCTCGAAGAGCCGAAGATGGGTCCTTCAGTAAGTCAATGCAACAACCACTCTCCTAGATACGGATGGCTTCAAAACCCTAAAACCATTTGGCATGGACTTGTTACACTTTTACCCTTTGAGCGGCTCGCTGGGCCGAAAACCCGGAAGGGCGACCCAGGCAAAAGTTAGAGCAAAAGAAAATATATACAAAAAAAAAGAGAAAAAAATATACAAAAGAGAGAAAAAAGAGAAAAAATATACAAAAGAGAGAAAAATACAAAAAAGAGAAAAAAATAAAAATATACAAAAGAGAGAAAAAAAGAAAGGGAAGAAAGAAAAAGTAAAGAAAAGCTCGCAAGGTCGAAAACCCGCATCGGGCGCCTTGGCAAAAGTTAGAGCCTAAAAGGTGAAGGTTAAAATACCCGAGTGTACCTTATCCGGAACTACGTAAGGCTTGATTCCCATGTTTGGGATACGTAGGCAACTTCATCCTGAAGTCCAGCCCCCAACGCTCTCATGGCGCCTCAGTCCATGTAATGGTTTTGATTATTCTTGCCCTCCCCGAATCCGATAGTTCGGTTGTGACAACTGGATACGTAGGCAACTTCATCTCGAAGTCCAACCCCCAACACCTTCAAAGTGACTGTGTCTATATATCGGTTTTGACCATCTTCGTCTTCTCAGCATCCGAGAGTTCATTTGCAATCATCACTGACGAAGACTATTTACCAAATGCTGCGGTGTCATCCAGACAAGGGGCAACTTTCCGTTGCCATGAGTCGCCGTTCAAACCAGGGGCAACTTTCCGTTGCCATCCACCCCTTCCAAGCCAGGGGCAATTTTCTATTACCTCCGATCCGAGGTTGCGCATCTCGAGGGTAAGTTCCGCTCTCGCTGGGCGCCGGTCGTTTGCAAAAATAGTTTTTGAGAATTTTTACTAAGGTTGACTAGTTTTCTCGAAAATTGTTTTATTTTTCAAAACTGGACCATTTTTTGTGATCCAAAAAAGGAAAATTTTCAGTACTCATAGTCTGACTTGCATGGTTTTTAGATCAGAAAATTGAACAAGTATGTTAATCTAACTCTCATATTGGTCAAAATTGTTTTAGTAGAAAACCAAAACAAAAAGGGTCATAACGATGAACTAGGGGCACAGTTGAGTTAGGCTTCCTGTATTTCCCCCATCGCCAACATACTTGCCAAGAAGGGCACAACTCAAGTTGTCATTAAAGGGCTGAAAGCTCTCTCAACCTCCGAGCAACGAGGTATCGAACCAAGTGCGCAGCACGAATCTGAAGGGATCAAGGTACTCCGTTCCCTTTACCTGGGGCATCGACCAAACGCCACCAGAAGAAACAGCCGTGAACTAACCATGTTAGGCGTGAACCCACAACTTCCTATTCATCCATTAAGCACCCCGGGAAGGGATAAAAATGAGAGAATAAAGAATAGAGAGGTGTAAGTTGAGAGAAAAAGTGAGCAAAAAGGGTTTTTGAGGAAAAAATCAAGCTTGAGTGCTAGAGTGATGTGAGAATCACAAATGAGAAAAGGGTGGGAAACAATACCCAGAGAAACTGGCTCCTCGTGATCTGAGGTCCCCCGTCTCTGTTAACACGTCTGTGTCGTGCCTTTTGTCTTGTTTACTTCAACCTTTGTTTTGAGTCTTTTCCGAGTGTGTCTCGTTGTGTTTAGGTTGTTTACCTTTTTGTCTCCACTGTTGAGTCGTTCTCGCTATGCCCAGTTGTAGGCTCACTACCCTGGTTTTTTTTTTAAAAAAAAACCCTTCTTCAATTTCAAAAATTAATCATTTTGTGCTCAGAATGCTGTGTCATTTTCCACATTTGTGCAAAAACATGATTTGGTTCTCTCATGCAACTACAGGGTCCACCCCCGATAAGTGCGAACAGGAAAACCTGAGCCTCTTTGAAGCTTCTGGGTTTCAGATCGCATCTGAGTGTGCTTCAACTTTAGTAGATTCAACCTTCATGGTCCGTCTTGTCAGATTTGGGCTGTTTGTTCAGGATCCGCTGTGTGCAAGATGAGCCAAGCGCTGTGCTATGAGCTGTATGCAGATTAATCCCCAGTAGAGTATGAGCCGAGTGTTCAGAATGTGCAGTGGTTGGTATAGGTTGTTTTGCTGTTGGCTGGTTAGTTATCTGATTATTACAATACAAGTGTTCAATTTTCAGACAACAGATCAATTTCATTTAAATTGAGGTGCAACATGATGCAATGCGATGCAATATATGAAATGTACAGATGCAACACTTTTTCAGACAAAAGTTTGTTTCATTTTATCATCTTTTTTTTTTCAAGTACATAGTTTTGGAAATAAAAATCTGCCTGCGGCAGTACAAGGTACTCTAACTACCAGCAAAAGGTATAAAAGAAAAAGAAAAAGAAAAACAGCAAAAATCTAGATCAATGACAAAGGATCTCAGGCCTGGGAGTCCATCCTAGTCCTCTTCCTGGACGAAGGTCCAGGAGCATCATCAGCGCTGTCATCTGAGCCTAAGCCCGAGCCGTCTCCGGTCTCCTCCTCTGACGATTCTGCCTCAGCCTCAGCCTCAGCCTCGGACTCATCATCATCATCAGGGACGGGTGCCCGTGAGCTACTCCCAACATGGGTGTGCCCCGTCTTGGTGCGAGGGTATACTCTGCCATCTCCTCTGGTAGGAACAGAAGGTCCAGCTGGAACACCTCCCACAGTGGGAATATGGAAAGGAAGCTGAAAAGTATAAGAGGCAAACGCATCAGTATGCCGTGGGCAGTTTATTAGTGCAGAATGCAGTGTATGAGTATAGTGTGCGAATGCCGTGGGCAGTTTATCAGTGCAGAATGCAGTGTATGAGTATAGTGTGCGAATGCCGTGAGCAGTTTATTAGTGCGGAATGCAGTGTATGAGTATAGTGTACGAATGCCGTGGGCAGTTTATCAGTGCAGAATGCAGTGTATGAGTATAGTGTACGAATGCCGTGGGCAGTTTATCAGTGCAGAATGCAGTGTATGAGTATAGTGTGCGAATGCCGTGGACAGTTTATCGGTGCAGAATGCAGTGTATGAGTATAGTGTGCGAATGCCGTGAGCAGTTTATCAATGCAGAATGCATTGTATGAGTACAGTGTATGAATGCCGTCAGCAGCTTATCAAGTGTTGTGTTGTGCACCAGATTATGTGAAGCAGCTTATGTGTATGGTTTGAGACCATGATCAGAAGAACATACCGGAATACTGTAGAGGGCCAGGAGGTCGAAGTCCGCTGTAACATCCCCATCATGGAGGCATTCAACTCCAAGGACTGCCGGGTATACTCGGAAGAAGCCTGCAAAAGTATCAGATGCATCAGTATTCTGCGGAATATCAAATAAACTGAAATGAAATGCCGATACAAGATGCATAAAATGAAGTAATACATACCGGAGGTAAGTCATGGAAACCGACCAACTCGTGGTCAACCGGAGGAGAAGCAAAAGGGATCTGGTAGGTTGCCCCACCCTGCCCTCTATATGTCAGTGAAGTGGGTAGCGCTGGCCAGCTAACCCCCCGACCCCTCCAAGCTCCACTCCTGCCACGGACTCGAGCTGTCCTCGACGTCCTTGCCCCTACTCCCGCTCCAACTACTGGCACCGCAGGCCTCTCCCTCTCAACTCAATGGCCACGAGGCCGCATAATGTACGTCCGAACATACTTTGAGTAGTCGTCCTCGCCCCTAAAGCCCTCCGCGTCCCAGCCGATCGTGTAATCGGCCATCTCATCGGCAGTGCACCTCTTGGTGTCCCTCATGTGGGTAGGAGGCAGACCCGGAACTATCTGCTCTGGTAACCCTAGGGTCTGGCGTAGGAAACGGTCGCCCACGTACCAAGCCCGACAAACCGGGCCCTCCAGCAAAATCCTAAAACGTGCAGTCTCCTCTGCACCAGCAAATCGATCTCGAATCGTCGCAGGCAATGGAGCCCAAGGCTGCCAAGTGATCTGTAAATGACATGCAGTTTGTTATCTACTGATATTGAAAATACAGTGTAAAGCGAAGCTTAAATAAAACTCTAAAAGTTGAACATACCTCTGCGGGAGTAATAGTGTCAAAGTAGCGGCGGAAAAAGATGAACGTCTCCCGGGGCCTCCGCTCGCACCTCACGTCAAAGCGGCTCGAGAACGGAACGACGAGAGGGGTCTCCACGTCTGGCACTGGGGCGAGTCTCAGAAAGTAGGCATAGACCCACAACTGCAGAGCAAATACCAACAGGGTTATCAGATAAAGCAGAATACAGAATAAAGCAGAAATTGCAGAACCGTGTATTGTGCAGAGTGTACAGTGTGTACAATGTACAGTCAGTGTAAAGCAGAGTATATGTGTGCCGTGTGTGCAGTATACAATCAGTGTGAAGCAGACCACAGTGTGTGCAGTGTACAAAGTACAGAAAATGTAAAGCAGAAATGAAAAGCAGAGGAGAAAACATACCTCCCAAACTCGCCAGTAGCCCCCAAGCAGCTGTCTGCTGCAACAGGAGGCTAAGCTCATGTACCCGTACAGAGTGGCCAAGGCAGCGCCACCCCAGTCATAGCGCAAGATCCGGGTGACGTCCACGAGAGCGCTAAGCAGGCAGAGGGGCACAGTGTTCGCCTGGTCGGCGAAAATAGTCGTCCCTAGCAGGAACATGAGAAAGCCGCGCGCATATCGCTCCACCGCCTCCTGAGTCATCGGAGCCTTCTCGACTAAGGCTGGCTGGACTCTAAACTGGACCTCGAACCATGAATATCGAACGAAGCCAGGACGTGCAAGAGGTGGCACCTCACCGAGCAGGTAGATCTGAGTGGCCTCCCACTCGTCCATGTCGGTGTCGAAGGGGATCGGATCACCCCCTACCCTGATGCCGGTGAGCATCGAGAAATCATAGGGAGTCATCGTCATGTCTCCCGTAGCAGAAAAGTGGAAAGAGTCGGTGGTGTCCCACCACCTCTCCACTAAAGCAGCAAGGAGAGGCCTGCTCACAGTAAGGCGCGAGAGTCCCCTGCAGAATGCGCCAAATCCGGCCTGGTCAACAATGCGACGGACTGCGTCCGGTAACTCCATGTACTAGTCCCTGGCGGCAACATTCCCATACCCGTGGACAGTATGGGAATCTCCCTGTTCAAAAGCAAATAGTTGCGAAGAATATAAAATGTACAGTTTTGAAGAGTATTCAGAATTGGTGGCAATATAGCGTGTGTGCACGTTTTCAGGTTCAAACAAACATCGGGTGCCGGTGTGCTAGCAGGGAACTACAGCATATGATGTGTCAGTGTGTTTGAGTGGTTCAGTATAGATATAGCGTGCGTGCACGTGTTCAGATTCAAATAGGTACCGAGTGCCGGTGTGCTCGCAGTGAACTACAACATGTGATGTACCAGTGTGTTTGAGTGGTTCAGGGCAAATGTAGTGTGTGTGCACGTGCTCAGATTCAAACAGACATCAAGTGCAAGTGTATTCACAGTCAACTACAACATATAGTGTATCGATGTATCCGGGTTAAGCAATTAAAGAGCAGAATCAACTATGGCAGTTAAGTGTTCTACATTGCGGAAAATGAAACGGGGGAGAATATACCTCAGAAGCGCCGTATGAAAAGTGCGTCTCCGGCTCACGCAGAAGGAGCTCTGATGGCACACCTCTCGCAAAATCCCGGAACTGGCGAAGTCCGTCGGGAGGAAGCACGTGAATCGCCGGCCGGTAGGTCGCTGGGTCAAACGGGCGGACGCTCAAGGGAAGGAGCTCGGCCTCTGGATCCATCTCATGCTCTGGGGGAGTCCCGCCCCGTGGAATATCATCCGCCATGTCAAAAATGGTGTAAAAATGGCCGAAAGAGAGAAAATCGGCCTAGAATGCAAAGAGTCAACAAAAAGTCAACCCTGAGAGGGCGGAAAATGGCCGAAAAAGCTGGGAAATGGGGGAGTCACGGAAATCGAGAGAAACTCGGGGAAAACAAACCCCAAGAGGTGGAAATAGCAAAGGAGACACTGGAACGAAGAAATGTTCGGTTCAAAATGTTTGAAACGCAAAGATATTCGCGAGTCAAATGACGAAATGGGCGCGAAAACCGAGAAAAACGGAGAATGGAAGCTCGGAAAATACCCTAGAGAGAGAGAGGGAGAAATTTCGGCTAAGAGTAAATGAGAAAAATAGGGCTTGAAGCCCTATTTTAAAAGACCCGAGGCAAAAAGACCGAACTGTCCCGACTCAGCAACATTTGGCCGGTCGGCTAAATTGTTGGCCGGTCGGCCAAATATTTGGCCGGTGATATGTTTTGATGGCCGGTGGATGGCCGGTGACCTCCCCTGATGGCCGGTGAGCCTCCCATAACCTTGTTTGGGTCAGATGTATAGTTTGGGGCATTTATTTCTCAAGATAGTGCAAGACAGTGCCTTTCCGAAGCTCAACCGGCCTCCGTTTTGACCTCGGACCGTGTCTTCTATGCATGGCACTTGAATATGTGCAAGGTGTATCCTTTTTTGTATCCTTTTGGCTCTTTTAAGATTAGAAAGTTGCCCCACACGCATTGTTTTGCGAACACGTGTTGATTTATACGTCATTATGCTTGCATTGTCATGCATTTGTCATGGTCTGGCGAGACCTTAAATACGCTCGGTCTAGGAGACCTTAAATCCTCGGAAGGTGCAAGACCTTTGGTGCATTGATATGCACAGATCATATGCATTGTCATACATTTCAAGCGGCTCGCGTCATCGCGCATTCAAATTCACACATATGCTTTGTCATGCATCTTCTCTGTCATGCATTGCCATATGCACTTATCTCGCATTGCCATGCGCATGTCATGCTTGCATTGTCATGCATTCGTCATGGTCTGGCGAGACCTTAAATATGCTCAGTCTAGGAGACCTTAAATCCTCTAGAGGTGCAAGTCCTTCGGTGTTCGTCGTGCCCGAACGACTTTTGGCAAGTTCACATGCATTTCATTGTAATATATTGCATATGTCATGCATTTCATTGTAAATAGTGCATATGTCATGCATCACTGTAAATATTGCATATGTCATGCATTTTACTGTAAATATTCCATTCCATTGCATATCGTAGATATTGCATTGTAGCTTGCATGCATTCATTGCATCACCTCCATCTAGGGTTTGCGCCTTTCCTTGTTGAGCTTGGTCTGGTATGTGCCCATACTTTTCACGTCTATACACTCATAGTTCTGTATGACCGTTCTATGTTAGACGTGGTTTGTTTGTGTACATGCCTTTCCTAAGCAAGATTTGGTTTGGCCCGCGTGCCTTATCCATTGTATATATTCCATATTGTAGATATTGCATTATAGCTTGCATGCATTCATTGCATCACCTCTATCTAGGGTTTGCGCCTTTCTTTGTTGAGCTTGGTCTAGTATGTGCCCATACTTTTCACGTCTATACACTCATAGTTCTGTATGACCATTCTATGTTAGGCGTGGTTTGTTTGTGTCCATGCCTTTCCCAGGCAAGATTTGGTTTGGCCCGTGTGCCATATCCATCATACATATTACATTGTAGTGTAATTTTTGCGTCCTGCATTAGGATCATGTTATTTCGATTAACGGATCATTCCCCACTTATGTCATTCCACCCAATTACTTGTTCTTGTGTCCGTCTACATCACTCATAGTTTTGTGTGACCTTTGCTATGGTAGACGGACTTGTTACTTCCATCAATCTATTTGACATTTGTGTGGTTTTAAACCGCTCAGGATTGGATCATGATTCAATTGCATTGCATATCGTTTGCATTGTTTCAATTGCATTGCATTTTCATTTGCATTGTTTATACATAGTTTTGTATATATTGCATATCATTTTGCATTCATTTTGCATGTTATGCATGTTGCTAACGATATTGTACCTGTTAAGTTTGCTTTCTTTATAGGCACGATATTGTATGTACGGTTCATTTGAGGCAGGTGCAACCAAACGAACTGAACAGGTATTGTATCCTCCGAGTGAGACGTATTGAGAATTGCATAATTCTCTTACATCCTTTCTGCATTGTAGTGTAGTTTGGTGTATGCTAGCTTAAAACTGTTGCATTATTATACTTCGTTACAGCTTTCTTTGCATGATCATAAGCTATGTTCGGCTTTGTGCATTGTCTTGCATTTTGCCCCTGCCTTCGGGCGCATATCTTGTTTGTTTTGCATGTTTGTCTAAGTCTTCGGCCTTGTCAAAAATGGGTCGTCTCTGGGCTTTGACATTCACTCCCGTCATTGTTATGACTTTCGAGTTCTGTCAAAGAAGGGCAACTGTAGACATCCCATTTTTGACCGTCCTCAAGACTTGGACGTCACCGCTTGAACACTCGGTGATCATCCATGTTTGTGTTTGTCTTGAGTTCCTGGAGGTCTTGGCTACGCGTCTTGCCTCAGGATCTCTCGACTCGACTGTTTTGTGTCTGGTTTTGCACCAAACACTTGTGCTTTGCCTTGGAGGGGCAGGGAATGGTTTGTGAGCCATCCCCACACTCCACCGGCCATGGCTTGAGGCCACCGGTTGTGTTTTGTTGCCACCGGCCAAATGTTTGGCCGGCTGGCACTATAGATGGCCGGCCGGCTATCGTTTTTTGGTCAATTGCATTTTTGGCCGGCCGATTACTGTGCATCTGCTTTTGCAGATATTTTTGTGCAGCTGACATACACTTTCCCCCCTCCATTGTATGGAGGGATTGCCCTCTTATTAGCTTCCTTTGGAAGCTTTACAAGACCATTTGTCTACAAAAGAGAGGCTCCTCTCTCTTGTTCAAGGGTTAGGGAATTTAGACAACATTTTCAGAGGGCTTTGAGTTTTAGGGTTAGGGTTCATATATCCTCCATCTCTATATCTCTCTCTCTCTTGTGTTTTGTGTGTGTTTTGTCTTAGTTTTGCACACAAACACCCACCATCACACCTTTTCTTGGAGCTGAGGCCCTTGAGGGTTGTTTTTGGAGTTGTGGAGCTGGTTTGAGCTTGAAGAACCAGCTGGTTCACCATTGGTGAAGAGGGTCTACAAGGGTAAGAAATTTGTCCCTTTATTCCCCATTTTTGCATTGCATTTTTGCCTACCTTGCATCTGTTTTTGAGCTTTGTGTATAACATATAAAAGTTCTGATTTTTAGTGCTCTAAATAGTTTGTTATGGGTGTTTTAAGCTTTGGGATTGTTTGACCCCTCTTAAGGCTTGTTTCGCCCTTGTCTTGTGCCATTACGGTTGAGCTCCGAGACCATTGTGCTTGGGCCTCCTCACCACTGAAATCTTGAGGGATTTCAGAGGTGAGGATGGTGCCTTGAGGTCCTAGGAAGGAGAGGGTCACCCCCTCTCCTTGTTGTCCTTGAAAGGGGTCATTTTTACCTCTTGAGGGAGCATCTAGTCTAAGTGTTTGTTGGCCATGCCTTAGGTGATTTTCATGCTTATTATGTCATAATATGCCTCTGTTTTTAGTTGGTTTTGGTACACCATGCTTGCTTAGCATACATGCCTTGTAATGCCATATTGTAGCCTTAACATGCATCTAGGTTTTAACTCTTGTTCAAGCATGCTTTTGGCCTAGCTTTGTGAAGCTTTCGTACTTGTTTTGCCATGTTTAAGGTCTGTTTTTGGTTGTTTTGGTCAACCATAACATGTATTGCATAGCTCCTTTGCATTGTTAGCTTGTAGGCTTTAAGTATGTGAAGCGTTGAGCATGCGTTGTTTGATTTATTTCAGTGGTTTAGCACCACTTATAGCATCATTTCAGTCCTTATAGCATGCTTGTATGCTTGCATTTGATGCCCCTTTAATGCTTTAAAAGGCTTGTGTCTTATGCTCCTTGTTTGTACCATTGTGCATGCCTCTAAGATTAGGTCATTTAGATGCCATCTAAGTGGTTTTTAGGGCTCACTTTGGCATGATTTGGGACTGTTTTGGTCCACTTTGGTCATTTTCTTCATGTGTCATTTAACCATAGTTGAAGTCCTTGGGCTTGGTTGCATGCCTTGCTTGCATTGGTAGTTGGATTTGGTATCATCTTAACATGATTTTCAGAGTTTGATGTGCATGCCATTTGTCCATGATTATCCTCTTTTAAGTGTGCTTAAAAGATGTTCTTTAATGCTTAAGTATTGGGCCATTTTTGCATGCATTGTTTGTGTATATATTTGCCTCCATTCCATAGCATTTTGGCTTCCTATTTAGACATGCCGAGGCTTGTCCATATTGGTCTAAGTCCACCTTTCGCATGTTGTTCAAATGTGATCACATTGCTATATGCTTGCATGCTTCGGTTGCATAATGTTTGCATGCTCATTACTTGCATTGTTGATACATGCTTAGCTATATCGCATTTTGTTGCATGCTTCCCCCATGTTCATGTTTGCATGCTTGCCCTCATGTTCGTATAGCATACTAGTTTGCATGCCTAGGTTGCATTCCATCTAGCATGCATGCCTTGTCCCTTGATCTAGTGATAGGGATTGGGCCTTGGTTTGTTTATGTGCATTGCATTTCATTTGAAATCGAAATGCACACTTGATTCTTTGGACCATCATGCATGGAAATGCGCGATTGGTGGTCCGAGAATCGAGGCCCATCCTCCTTTGAGTCATACATATGATATGGAGTGTGGTTGGTGCATACATTGCTTGAAATGCATTGCTATGCCAAGTTCTGCCCTCTGCTGCTGTCAGCTGCAGGTTTCAGTAGGAAGAATTGGCCGGCCGGCAGTGTTAGGTGCCAACCGGCAAAACATGTTTGGCCGAGAGCATAAGTTTGTGGCCGGTGACCATTCTCCATGGTCGGTGGTGTTCCCACTCATTCGGTAGTGTTCCACAACACTCAGAGAAGTAACCTTGGGAGTTGTGCAATTTTCAGAGAAGCATAACAGTCAAAGCAGAGGCAACTTGTGCATGGTAGTGACTTTCCGACCGGAGCCGAGCGCACATTGCTTTGGGCCCTCTTCCTGAGCCTGTTTACTGCTTTCATTAGATTAGTCAATTTGTTAATTAATTAATTGGTCTGTAATATTTAATTAGGCCTCGTTTGGGAACAAGCTAATTTAGTAACTTTTTGGCTATTTGGCTAAAAAGGTAGGTAAAAAAAACTTGTATGTTTGAAATGATTTTTTGGCTAATTACGAAAAGATGTGCAAAAAGTAGAGAGAAAAGAGAATCTTTGGCTTTTTGGCTAATTTAGTAACTTTTTGGCTAATTGACTAAAATAGCCTCTTGCCAAACGAGGCCTTAGCTTGTATGTTAATTAACTTGTATTATTCTTTCGGTCCCTCCGAGCGAGGGCAAATCTGTAATAAGTGTGGGTGCGTGTGTGCATGTCTTCCAATCCCCACTTCTTTCTCCCTTTTACTTACCTGCTTTTGATGGTTAGTATTAGGACATGTTTATTTTAGCATACTTTATGCTATGCATGCGTGCATCATTCATTAGTCTTGCATGCACCAGGCTCGGTACATCATACTAACTGCATAAGTATTTCAAATCTAACTTGAATACATGCTACTTGTGCATTTTCACATATCATTTATAGACTAGCCGAGCCTACTCTAGTGACATTCTGTATGCGTTGTGTTAGCCACTTAACATGGACTTGGATCATGCATTGATTGCTAACATGTCTTTGTCTTGGCTGGGAGTACTAGGTAAACATTTATGCTTTAGCATACCGCATGCGTGTGAGTGTTGCCATAATAGCATGATTACCATGAGGCTAGATGCTTGTATGATATAACTGCTTGAATGCCTGTGGGTGGAGGTTGAATTACCTAAATTGGAATAATGCATTAAAACTGTGAGTTTTAAGCCCACTGGATAGTGGCAAAACCATCTTTTCTAAAGCCCACTTGAGGGTGGCAAAACCTGCATTTTAGTCTACTTGCGAGTAGCAAACCATTTTCAAAACAAACATGCAATGTCTTGTTCCAATTCAGGCAATTTGGACTATACTTGTTTGCTGTGCGCATAACGTACTAATTCTAGGCTAATAACCGGAATAAGAATACATAACGTTTTCAAAATCGGATATCACGGTTAGTAGAGGCCGATCTTTGGATCGGGCGAGAGGGGGTGCTCATAGCTGACCTTCCCAAATCGTACCCAAGCTCCCGAGCCGAGGCAACTTTGGTGATGACGGACACGTGACCTTTGGCACTGAGTCAAGGTTTCCTAAATTCCCCCATAAAAAATATTTAGGTGGCGGCTCTGTATCTGGCAAAGCAGTCCATGTTTGGCACTTCTTTCAAAATCTATTTTTCTCAAAACGATTTGCCGGATTTGGACTCTTTTGGTTCAGATTAAGAACCGTGACACAAATTGAGTCCGAGCTGTAGCCTGAGGCCCGAGGGCGCATCTACAATTATTCCGTTCGAACTGTAACATAACTGATTTCAATTTGAAACCCTATTTACGTAACTAATGGTGAACTCATTGCCCTAGGTTTTTTCCCAAATCAGTAAATTCATCTTTACTTATAATTGCTAGTTTATTCGCTTTGTTTAATTTAATTATTATTAGTCTATGGATCCTTCAATCTTTTTATCAAAATTAATTTAAGAATTTAGCATTTAAATTAGTTTAATTTTACAATTATCCCTGTGGATCGATACCTGAACTTGCCATTATTCTAAAAGAATTTGGTATAGTTTAGTGTTTATATTTGGTGCGTGTAACGCACCATCAAAATTTTGGCATCGTGGCTGGGGACTTCTGGTGAAGTTAATTAATTTAAAGTTACATTCTTATTTTAATTTTTAGTTTAGGATTTTATACTTTCGTGTTGCTAAGTGTGCAGAGTATTTGCAATTGGAACCATCACTGGAGTGCAAGCAAAGTGCAACCATGTTTTTAAACAAAAATACCGCAACACCAAACTGCTAAAAAAAAAGAAGAAGCAAATACTTGCAAGCAAAGCACCAAAGTGCTAAGAAGAAAGACAAAGCTTAATTGGAGGTTGGAGACAACGTCTACACATCAAGCACCCATAAGATGAGTAAAGCCTTTTCGTTAAATCGCTGTGAGTATTTCTCCTTTTGGTATTTTTCTTTCATACTTTGTGCATAGAGTCAGAACTTAGTGTGTATGTATGAGTAGTGTATGCATAGGCGTCGTTTTTGTCGCCCTGAATTGTGGAGTTTGGACCTTGAACTATAAAGGACTCTTAGGAGACTTAGAGCCTCTGCTCGTGTTCCTAGGCTTGAATATTCATATCCATACTTTGAACCATTAGAGACGGAAAATCCAAATGTCCCAAACGAGCCCAACCGAACCCTTAAGGATTATTTCACACCCACTGCATATACATCACCATCATGCATCTAATTACCCGACACCACTGCTGCTCATTTTGAGATTAAGTCTAGCACCATACAAATGCTGCCATCATTCCATGGACTAGCTCATGATGATCCTTATAAACATTTGAATGAATTTCTGGAAATTTTCTCTACAGTGAGGATCTAGAATTTCACAAATGAGGCCTTAATGTTGCAATTGTTTCCATTCTCATTAAAGGACAAAGCCAAACATTGGCTGAATTCCTTACCTGCTAATTCAATCACAACTTGGGACCAATTACAGTAACAGTTCTTGGAAAAGTACTTTTCCATCGGTAAAACCAACCAACTTAGGCGAGCCATCACCAATTTTGCTCAAATTGATGGTGAGCAATTTCACGAAATATGGGAGAGACTTCGTGACCTTCTCTAACAGTGTCCTCACCACCAAGCATCTGATTGGCAACTTGTTCAGACTTTTTACTATGGCTTAACTGAGCCTCATCGCCAAATGGTGGATTCATCTTGTGGTGGGACATTCATGTCCAAAAATGATGTCGAGGCATGGCGATTATTTGAGAACCTATGTGATAATTCCTTTCACCATGCCTCTGCAACTCGGCAAGTCCGGCAACCAGTAGTTTGAGCCTCGAAGAGAGGGGGGCATTTATGAGGTCAAGCAAAACCTAGAGTTAGCCCAACAAGTAGAGGCATTGTCCCACAAAATGGACCAATTATTAGCTACGAGACATGCCTCTACACAGGAAGTTCAGCCTCAATTTCACGAGGCATGTGTTATTTGTGCGAACCCTGCTCATGACTTGAGTGAGTGCCCTTTGGCATCACAATTTTCGGAGTTAGGGCACCATATGCTATATACTATGCTAGTCGCACTCTCTCGAATGCACAATTGAATTACACTACCACCGAGAAAGAGTTGCTAGCTGTGGTCTTTGCCTTAGATAAATTCTGGTCCTATCTTCTAGGTTCCAAGGTCATAGTCTTCACTGATCATGCTGCTTTGCAGTATTTACTATCAAAGAAAGAGACCAAACCTAGGTTAATTAGATGGATTTTGTTGCTTCAGGAATTTGACCTAGAGATCCGAGATAAGAAAGGATCTGAGAATGTGGTGGCGGATCACCTCTCTCGAATCCTTGTTGAGTATACTAGTGACCCTTTTATTTTGCATGATTTGTTTCCGGACGAACAACTCCTTGTGGTGTCACGAGCGAGCCCCCCGTGGTTTGCACATATTGTGAATTACTTGGCCATTAGGCAAATTCCTCAAAAATGGACTAAGCAAGACAAAGACCGATTCTTTTCATAGGTCAGGTATTTTTTTTTTGGGAGGATCCGGAGTTGTTTAAATATTGCTCCAACCAAGTGATCCGATGGTGTATGCCGGAGAGGGAGGTGCATATCATTCTTACATTTTGTCATTTTTCTGCATGTGGCGGTCATTTTAGTGGGCATAAAACGGCCGCCAAGATTTTAGAAAGCGGGTTTCATTGGCCCACAATTTTTAAAGATGCTCATCAATTTTATAGAACTTGTTTGCACTGTCAGCAAATGGGTTTGATATCTCAGCGTGACATGATGCCAATGTCCCATATTATTGTAGTAGAGATCTTTTATGTTTGGGGGATTGATTTTATGGGACCTTTTCCATTGTCATTCGGATTTGAGTATATTCTCTTGGCAGTAGATTATGTGTCTAAGTGGGTGGAGGCGATAGTTACCCGAACAAACGATCATAAAGTAGTAATCAAATTTTTGCATGAAAACATCTTTAGTCGTTTTGGGTTTTCTAGATCCATAATAAGTGATCAGGGTACACATTTTTGTAACTGGCTCTTTGAGTTGGTAGTTGAGAAATACTCTATCACTCATAAAGTTGGCACTCCATACCACTCTCAAACTAGTGGCCAAGTGGAAGTCTCAAATAGGGAGGTAAAGCACATAATATAGAAAACGGTGAGGCCAGATAGGAAAGATTGGTCACAACGTTTGATTGATGCATTATGGGCCTACCGCACTATTTATAAGACACCCATTGGGATGTTACCATATAGGGCGGTGTTTGGCAAAGCTTGCCATCTCCCGGTTGAACTTGAGCACCGAGTATTGTGGGCAATAAAGAAGTTTAACTTCGATATGGCTGTGGCTAGGCTCAATCAGAAATTGCAATTCAAGAAGTTGGAGGAAATTCGGAATGATGCGTATGAAAGGTCAAAAATTTTTAAAGCTTGAACTAAGGAATTCCATGACAAACACATTAATAGAAAATCCTTTGAACTCGGACAAAAAGTGTGACTTTTTAACTCAAAATTGAGACTCTTTTCGAGTAAGCTTAGATCAAGATGTGATGGTCTCTTTGTGGTTGTAGAGGCATTTATTCATGGCGCCGTTAAGGTGCAAGATTAAAAGAATGGCCACACTTTCAAAGTGAATGGCCAAAGAATGAAGCCATATATAAAGGGGATTGAGAATGGGGATATGATTGAGTCCATTGCTTTGATGGGCCCTTTTTACTATGATTGAGAGATTGATGTCTTGTTCTCTTTTCTTTCCCTTCTATGCTATTCTATTTTTCTTTATTCTTGCTGTGCTTTATTTGCATATAAGAGACTTTAAATCCTCTAAAGGTGTAATTCCTTTGGTGTTAGTCGTGCCCGAACAGCATCTGACGGTCTAGTATAACTAGCTAACTGTGTTTGTAGTGAGTTCCTAGGAGACCAACTTAGACGGTGGAAACTAGAATTCGAATGGCAAAGCCTAGAACGCAAAGGTTTGGAATTTTCGAGACTAGAGTCTAGTTTAAATACCTAGGGGTGTGGAGATTGCTTCAAAGCCACCTCGGCTTGAATTTTGTATGGCAGCCCCATAGGTTGAGTTAGCTTTATGTGCCTCGATTCTGGATATTGAATCAACCTAGTCTGTCACCCTGTTGGAGAATGGGGAAAGTTACATACACTTTTAGGGAGAAAAGTAGTACCTATGGTTTTCGCGTGAAGATTATACCGTTGTTGTGCATTTTGATATTTTCGATGTTCTATTTTTTATTATTATTATTATTTCAGTTGTGCATTGAAGGTATAAATGGTTTAATTTTTTTTATTTTTATTTGCATTGTGATTGGGTTTTTATTTACAATATAAAAAAAATAAAAAAATTGGGTTGTACTCAAGTTTAAAAAAAAAAAAAAAAAATGCAACAGACCGCACGTGCAGCCCACATGGGCGCATGAGCGGAAAGGCATGGGCGCACGAGCGGCCCAGCCCAAAAGTGTTCTGCTTTCATGCCGCAAGAGCGGCCCACTTTCGTCACAAGAGCGGCCTAAATTCAACGCTCGTGTGGCCCAACCTTAAAAAAAAAAAAAAAACTGCTCGAGCGGCCCAAGCCCAAAAGCATTCTGTGCAAACGCCGCAGGAGCGGCCCAATTTCGCCTTTGGAGCGGCCTAAAATTCACCGCTCGTGTGGCTCACATGGGCGCACGAGCGGTCTAGTTCAAAATAAATAAATAAATAATAAATACAAAAAAAGAAAAAGTGTAGTTTCACCCTTTTTCTTTAATTACTTTTTATTCATTTATTTAAGGAAAAATTAGTCTAAGGTCATTTTTTCATTTTTAGCAATGAAAGAGATCCACAATATTATGGTGTAATGTCTAAGGTCCCTCAGTGAGCTGCTTCCCGTGAGATCAATTTATATAGTTTAGTGAGCCCTCTCTCTCTCTCTGTTAGTTCCATAGAGACTTGTTGGGCTTCGATTTCTAAGGTTTCTTTATCTTATATTCTCCTAATCGACTCACTTTTCCTTCGAATTTCTTTTTTTGGAGGTCTTTGGGGTCAAATTCATAACTGATTGACAAAGATTGATGGTTCCGTTGATGAATTCTGGGAAATCTCTGTCTGAATCGAAATCTTAGAGCATGAAAATAGTGCCGGTGAAGCTGGAGGTAGAGGACCCTTTAGAGGACAAACATGGCCCCCTAACAAACGATCTAAGCTCTTCATGGTGCTGGTGTAGAGGCTCACTAGTCTCTCCTCTTCCTCGCGATCATCTGAAAAGAACGAAACTTCACAATCTTAACTTAAAAACAATACTAATAGTTATGAAATGAAGAGTATCAAAGTAAATGAAGAGTATCAAAGTTGATGATGATGAGTCCTTTTCAAGCCCAATAGATCAGAATTGTGGTGGTCATAAGTATAGCTTAGTTTTGTTGAAAATTGAAAGTTGAAAGATGAGGGCAACTAAGTTTCATGGTGATGAAAAGGAAAAAATGGTGATCAACAAAGACTCCCATGTCATTCACAAATAGCTCTCATCTCCTGGTTTGCTCTCTCTCTCTCTCTCTCTCTATATATATATATATATATATATATATACACATGGTTGATTGCTAAGTGGGTGTGAAAGATAAGTAGAAGCATGCCATTGAAAATCACAAAAAATGAAATTTCTCTAGATTGGAGAGAATTTCTCTTGGTTGAAGTGAATTTCTCTGGACTTGAATTTCTCTGACTAAAAAGAAGACCATGTGCATTGTGCATGCCCATGCTTCAATTCATGGTGCACACTTTTGTTTGTCCTGTAATAACTACTCTGGAAACAAACAAGGGGAAAGAGACCTTTACTAATAAGAACATACTTTCAAGATCTTGAATTGTCTTGGCACTTTTTTTTTTGTTTTTTTGAAATAGTCTGAGAGATAAGTAGAGACCTGCCATTTAAAATCATAGAAAATGAAATTTCTCTGGGTTAGAGAGAATTTCTCTGGAAAGGTTTCTCTGGGAATTTCACTGATTTTGAGAGAATTTCTCTGGAGAATTTCTTTGACTTAAAGTGATCCAGAGAAATTCTTTCTCCATTTTCTTTGAAGATAATTTCTATCTAGAGAAATTCTCTAGGATTTTGGCCATTGTGTAAACTTTCTCTGAGAAATTCTCTGGAAGGTCCAAAGAAATTCTAGTTCTCTAGAGAGAAATTCTCTCAGAGGTCTAAAGAAATTCCAAGAGAAATTCTCTGGATGAAATTTCTCTGGATCAAATTGAGGGACCTTAAATATTATGAAAATATTTGGTGTCATTTATGCTATAAAATCTTAATACCATGGACCTTAAAAAAAATCCCCTTTATTTAATTTTTACTTATTTTAGTTCTCTTTTAAAAAATAAAAATAAAAATTAATGATAAGAATAATAAAAACAATAATAAATAAATAAATAATAAAAAAACAACAAAATATAAAATAAAAAAAAAAAGAAAAGATTAGGATGTGTACCTGCACATTTTATTTTATTTTTTTTAATTTTTATTATTTCTTTTAATTTACTTATTTTATTTTTATTATTTAAAAAAAATGAAAATAATTTTGCTTGGTTCCATTTTTCCAAAAACACTTTTCCAAAAATTCTACTTTCTTATTTTTCATTTTTTTTTTGTTTTTACTGAATTTTTTAAATATTTTAAGCAAATTTTTTTTTAGACATACCTAACATAAATATACCTAAAAAGTAAAAAATTTGTGAAAAAAACCTTTTAAAAATTCACTAAATATAAAATATATATATAAAAAAATGAGAATTCAGTACATTTTTTGTATTTTTATGTATTTATTAACTTTTTAAAATATTTTTTCACAAATTTTTTACTTTTTAGAAACATCTAAGTAAGGTGCATCTAAAAAAGTAAAAAAAAATGTTTAGAATTTTAAAAATATTCACTAAAAATAAAAAAAATACAAAAATCAAAAAACTCAATTTTCAAAAAACTTAATCCAAAAAACTCAAACCAAACACACTAAATTCTCTTAACAAAACCCTAGACCCACTTTGTTGACCCTCACTTTCCCAACTCTCTCTCTCACTCTTTACCTCTCATCTTCATCTTCTTTTTCTTTTTCTTTCTCTCTCTCTCTCTCTACTCCACACACCACAAACTCCATCAAACCTCACCACCACCAACCTTCACCCTCCTTCCTCACCACCATCTCACCGCTGGTGCCTTATTTCCTCTCCGTCCGTCGAATCTCTGGCAACCACCATTTTTTTCAGCAAATCATCCTTCTTTCTCTCTTTCTTTACTATTTAAAGGTAAATCACTCATTTTTGTTTAAAACTTTATATTTCTTCTGTCAATCTTCTATTGTAGTGAGATTTAAGGTTAGTTTAATAGAGATCTAGTGTTCATCCTTTAAAAAAAATAATAATAAAAATCGATGTTCTATTTTTTTTATTTCAAATGTGCATTGAAGGTAGAAATTGTTTAAATTTTTATTTGGGTGGTGATTGGGTTTTTATTAAAATAAATATATTTAAAAAAAAGCTCAAAAATAAAGGTAATAATCATAATAATAATTTAGCTTATTTTTATATACTGTAGTTGTTTAGTTTAAATTGTTTAGTTAGTGGTTCTTGTTAGTTTAATTGGGTAGTGGATTGTTTTTATTTTTATTTTTATTTTTGTTTAATTGTTTAGTTAGTGATGTAGTTTTATTTTTATTTAGTGATTTAATTGCAGTTTAAATGTTTAGTTTTTGTTTTTGTTTTCTAAATTTTTATTTTATTTTATTTTATTTTATTTTCTTCTACTAACTTAGATTATTTTATTTTATTTTATTTTCTTATTTATTTATGCACTGTAGTTCATATGTGTGTTTGTAAATTTGTCTCATGCTAACTTAGTGTAAGTTAATTTTCTGTAATTAATTTAATAACATATTAAATAAATAATTTAAAAAAAAAATTCCGGTGGTGTGATGACAATGAGGTTTTGAGTAATTTGTGCATACATGTCGTATTTGATGAGTGCTAATATAATGGTTCCACATTTTTTGGTTGTGTTGGTTGAATTATTTTGTGTAGATATGTCTTCATCATCCCGCCGAGTACCCAAACGGCCTCACAATGCCAACATTGCGTTTAGGGATGTGCCAACCGACGCTTGGGCCAACAAACCAGTTGCCTGTGATACATCCTTTGATGTGGAATACTTCTGGCGCCATCAAGCCACTGCGTGGAGTGTCCAGCAACTTGAAGACCGGGGCCTCTTGGGCGTCTGCACCGTCACTGAACCGGCGTATGCTCGCATTGTGCGAGTATTTTATCAAAATATGTACACTACTGACGAGGCCCCAGAAGTACTTTTGTCCCTTGTTGATGGGGTGAAGTTAGCTGTCACACAAGCTTCCATTGCTGAGGTCCTTCACTGTTCTATGGACATTATCAATGCAAAACAGTTCCCAGTATTCACTTGGGAACTCACCATTCTAGCACTGGTTACTGAATTTTATGAGGGGCGACAAGATGATGACAACCGTACTAGCACCCAACAGGTTAACTTACCACGCTGCCTTCTCTTCCTCAATGTGGTACTGAAAAAGAATGTCATCCCTCTTGGCCACAAGGAAGAGCAGCGAGGGAACTTCCTCCGTGCCTTGCACCGATTTGACATCGGGTTTTGGGTTGACATCCCTACTTTGATCTACAACTAGATGCACTGAATCCTTAATGAAGTCAAAGTGCGCAACACCCGGGGCAGTTCTACATGGGCCATTTCTTTCGCCAACCTTATCACCGCGTTCATCAAAGCCCAAGGGACATACCCACTCGACTCCAATGAGGTTCAGCTTCCGCCGCCCACACTTTATGGAAAAACCCATTGGCGCCAAACCACTGCTCGCTTGTCGCCTCCACTACTCCTCCTCGATGCTCCAACCAATCCTACTGATGCCCCAGTAGAGCCCGCCGCCACACCAGCACCAGCGCTAACGCCAGCACCATTTCGTATGACGAGGGTGCAATATCAGGCTCTTTTGGATAATCAAACTGCTATTCAGCAATCAATGGTTGATCTTCATGCTGACTATCAAGCCTATCAAGATTACTCATAGGTGGCATTTGATAGGTATCAGTAGTCAGTTACATCTCTGCAAACTGACTTCTACGCATACCGGGACTCGAGTGAGCAGCGATTTGATTAGCTTAGCGCTAGGGTTCATGATGAGACGTTCGAGACTTGGACACTGATGCATGCCCTATTTGAGCGGCATTTCCTACCACCGCTGGATCCACATCAGTGATATCTGTATATTTTATTTGTTTTATTTCTTTATTTATTTTTGTTTTGTTTTATTTTTTTTCCCTTTTATACTGTACAGTTCAAAAAAAAAAAAAAGTGTGTGTGTGTGTTTGGGTGTCCTCACCTCGCTGGATGTGCGTCCGTGCTGTCTTGTAAGATCCTCTCTCTCATTTTACTATCTCATGTACAATTGCTTACATTGAGGACAATGTTGTATTCCAGTTGGGGAGTGAGGGTATTTATAATAACCATTCATGTTTGTACTTGCTGCACTTGATTGCATCACTTCACTCAATGTTCACTTTGCGCTAGTATAGTAATGATATGAGCATATGTTAATTAGGGAACATAGTGGGCTTGTATGAAAATGGTTTATTAGGTAAATACTCACATGTGATGTATGCACTATGATAGTTGTTTGTGTTTGTGGTATTAGTACACTTGTCATGAGTATCCCTTAATTCACAAGAACGCACCATCATAGCGGTGACCTCTTTATTATAATCCCTGGTGTACTTCATTGATAATGGCTAGGGTTGCAGAAAAGAACAAATGAGTAGCCAAGATTCTTTTTTTTTTTTTTTAAAAAAAAAAACACTTGACTTGTTTGGATTCATACCCTTTTTAACTCGAGTTATTAAGCCCGTAGGGGTGTCTCTATACCTAGTGCCCTAAAACCGCCTGATTTGAGAGTCATTGACCCAATACTTGCTACATGGATTAATTAGAAAGCTTAAGGAACTTAGACATTGCACAGTTAAGGAAAAATAAGGAGAATAACTTGTTTGGATTTGTAGCCTTTTCAACTTGAGTTATTAAGCCCGTAGGGTTGTCTTCACACCTAGTGCCCTAAAACTATTTGGTTTGGGAGTCATTGACCCAATGCTTGTTACATGGGTTGATTAAAAAGCTTAATGGACCAGGACATTGTACAGTTTAGTTTAGTTTTTTTGTATATGTTGGGTGTTATTATGAGTTACACTAGGCTATTGTTGTGAACATTTAACTAATATAGAGATTGTACTTTACACCGAGGGTACTGATGATGTGTCTACTAGCATGCACAAGTACAGGGGACTTTACTTTTGTATTAACTGAATTGTGATTTTGACTCAATAGATTCCTTCATGCTTGTCCACGGTGCCTTCAATAACTCATCATGTCTTAATATCACATTGTAGTGGCACATAAGTTGATTGTCAGGGGGGGTAGTATGGTTAATTGTTGTTGAACGGATATGAATATGTTGATGTTTGTGGGTATCATTTTCGAAAACCCTCACGAGAATATACTCGTCCACTGGGGGTAATCTTGTGGTTTAAAGGCTTGTTGCATATGTTAAATGCAATCGTGATCCCTACGAAAGTGGCTTAGAGTTATTTTACTTTTCTTATTTCTTTTATTTTGCTTGAGAACTAGTAAAATGTAAGTTGGGGGAAGTGATGTAGGCCAAAAAGTACCACATTAAGGCCACTGAAGTTACATTTTTAGTCTTTCAATATTGTTTATTTAGTGGAGATGATGTGTTTTGTGCCCTTGTACAGATTTGGCAGGTAACACGTAAATTCAATCAAAAAGTGCATGAAAATAGATTCTCTGAGCGAAAAGCAAAAAATTCGAGCCAGCCAGACCATTGCATGTGCGGCCCACCATCACTCGAGCGGCCCACCTAGGGACGCGTGCGAATAATTTTGGGTCTGTTTTGCAGAGAATAAAAGGAAGAAAAATAGGCAAAATTAGGGTTTGAAATTTATTTTGGAGAAAAGGGACACTAGAGTTTTAAAGAAGTAATTTCTTCTCAAGCTTAAAGGAGACTTCCATGGGGGCTTCTTCTTCATCCTCTTTCTCTTCCCACTCCTCCATGAGTGGCTAATTTTTTTTTTTTTTTTCTAGGGTTTTGATTGAAAGCTAGCCATGTAATTAGGTTTTATTTTTGATTTTTAATTATGTAAAGGTTTGAACAATTGTATGGTGTTTTAGATGTTTCATATATATATATATATATATATATATATTTTCCATTATTTCTTCAAGTATTCGATTTTCTGTGATTGTTGAATGTTTTCCATACAATTGTTTTATATTCTTTCCCATTCAAGGTATAAGACGAACCATATTACGAGGGACGAGTCATGTCGCTATCCTAGTTTAGAGTGAACGATTCGTACTACTTGAGATAGTTCGTGCCCGTACATTGAACGTGATGATTTTCTTATTAAATGCTTTGAATTTGTAGTTGCGAAGCATTATTCCGTTCGAACCGTAACATAATTAATTTTAATTTAAAACCCTATTTATGTAACTAGTGGTGAACTCATTGCCTAGGTTTTTCCCCAAATCAGTAAATTCATCTTTACTTATAATTGCTAGTTTATTCTCTTTGTTTAATTTAATTATTATTAGTTTATGAATGCTTCAATCTTTTTATCAAAATTAATTTAAAATTTTAGCATTTAAATTAGTTTAATTTCACAATTGTCCCTGTGGATCGATATCTGGACTTGTCATTATTCTGAAAGAATTTAGTATAATTTAGTATTTATATTTGGTGTGTGTAATGCACCATCAGGGTGTCTGTGTAATTTACTCAATACAAAAATGCAACCCATTGTCCAACAAATAACTTCCCTAATCAAAACTGTTTGGTAATTGTCCCTTATTAATAAATTATCAATTTAATTAATATTTTTTAATAATATGTAAAATTTATTTTAATTAATAATTCAAGTAATTTTATCATGGTATAAAAAAACTGTTAGAAATTTTATTTTTTCAATTAATTCTATTAAATAAAAAATTATGATAAAAGAGCATTTATAATTTTTCTAGTTATAAGAGTTAATTTGTATTTTAAGTGAATTTTAAATGATATATTTGTAATTTAACTTAATGAAAATAGACTAGCAATTTAATTTGAAAATAAATAAAAATTTATAATTTAAATTGATAAAATTAAAAATTATAGATTTATTTTGTTATTAAGGCAAATTTATGATACAACTTTATGATGTAAATTTAGGAAGAAGAAGAGACCGTGAAGATGAACGAGATTGGGACAGGTTGATTCATGGAGTAATAATACCGTTGATGACCGTTACAGAGTTCAAACCACTTGCTTCGTTGCATTTATGTCATCTATGCAATCATCTTCTAGGCTTTCAATTGCTTCGAGACATGCTAGAGATTTTACAATATATCCCCTTTTGAGGTCTATTCGAACTCTTGCGCTTAAACTATGCAATCTCAAGCTTCAATGGGAATCTCAATCCTATCTATATCACTCAGCAAATCAATTCAGAATTGCCGAATTATCGATACCCAAAATGGATAGTTCGTATATCAAAGCGTGAAACAGACAAATTGGATGATCACGAAGCTATGCAGAGAGGGTCAAATTGTCGAAGCACGAAAATTGTTTGATAAAATGCCCGACCCAGATGTGATTGCGTGGATGAGTGTTATCTCGGCTTACATACATCGCGGAATGATTGGAGAAGCAAGGAGTTTGTTTGATAGAGTGGATGCTAAGAAAAATGTGGTCACTTGGACTGCTATGGTTAGTGGGTACATACGAATGAATCAGATTTCAGAGGCGGAGAAGCTATTTAATGAGATGCCTCACAAGAATTTGGTTTCTTGGAACACTATGATTAAGGGGTATTTGCAAAGTAATCTAATAGATTCAGCATTGAGTCTATTTGAGAAAATGCCTGAGAGGAATTTGGTTTCTTGAAATGCAGTTATAACAGCGTTGGGTTGATGTGGGAGAATTGAGGAGGCTAGGAAGCTTTTTGATTATATGCCCAAAAGAAATGTGTTTTCTTGGACTGCGATGATTGATGGTTTGTCAAAAAATGGGAGGATTGACGAAGCTCGGGTGCTTTTTGACATAATGCCAGAAAGAAATGTAGTTTCATGGAATGTTATGATTACAGGATACGCAAAGAATTTAAGGTTGGAAGAAGCACTTGAATTGTTTGAGAGGATGCCGGAGAGGGATATTCCTTCGTGGAATGCAATGATCACAGGGTTTATCCAAAATGGGAATTTAAAGAAGGCGGATAAGTTATTCAATGAAATGCCCGATAAGAATGTCATCTCTTGGACAACCATGATTACTGGGTACATCCAAGATGGTCAAAGTGAAGAGGCGTTAAGAATCTTCTCAAGAATGCAGGCGGCCAATGGCGTAAAGCCAAATCAGGGAACTTTCGTAAGTGTTTTGGCTGCTTGTAGTAATTTAGCCGGTCTTAGCGAAGGACATCAAATTCACCAGGTAATTTGCAAGACAGTACATCAAAATGGTGCATTTGTGATATCAGCACTTATAAATATGTACTCTAAGTGTGGAGAATTAAGTACTGCTAGGAAAATGTTCGATGATGGATTTGCAGGCCAGAGAGATTTGATCTCATGGAATGGAATGATTGCAGCCTATGCTCACCATGGATGTGGCGGTGAGGCAATCAGCCTTTTCAAAGAAATGCAGAACTTAGGAATCAAACCCAATGATGTTACATACGTTGCAGCGTGCAGCCATGCTGGTTTGGTGGACGAGGGATTGAAGTACTTTGACGAGCTCATAAAAGACAAATCAATACAAGTGCGACAAGATCACTATTCATGCTTGGTTGGTCTTTGTGGTCGAGCGGGGAGGGTCAAGGAGGCTTTTGATTTTATTCAGCAGCTTCCATTTGAGCCTTCTGGTTCTGTTTGGGGGGCTTTTCTTGCTGGATGTTATGTTCACGGGAACACAAATATGGGGAAATTGGCTGCAAAGAGACTTTTGGAATTAGAGCCAGAAAATGCAGGTACTTATATGTTGCTGTCTAACATATATGCTTCAAGTGGGAAATGGAGAGAAGCTGCGAGACTTAGGTTGAAAATGAAGGACAAGGGGTTGAAGAAGCAGCCGGGTTGTAGCTGGATTGATGTCGGAAACAAGGTTCATGTGTTTGTAGTTGGTGATAAATCACATAGCGAAGCTAATCTTATTTATTCTTTAATTCATGATCTTCATGTGAAAATGAAGAAGGTTGGGTATGTATCAGACAACGATTTTACAATGGAAGAGGGTTTTCTGGTTACATAAATTTTTGATACATGCAATGTATTGGATTCGGTGATAAAAGAGCAACTATTGTGGCAGGTGAATTGATTTTTTCAATAGAATGAAATTGTTTGAACTGATACACTGATGAGTAAGGATGAGCATTGAACTCAGAAGCAATTGGTCTTGCTTTTTCAGGCAACATAAGCTGGTAATGGTGGGATATCA
>NW_021027054.1:1123748-1149124 GCF_004153795.1 Camellia sinensis
TCCGAAAGTTGTGAAGAGATCTTGCCTCAGTTTCGCTTTGGTCACGCCCAAGCTTTAGGGCGGATGTGTGGGCTCACCACGCATGACGCTCGGTCTCTGATCTGTAATGAGGAACTGGACATCCTCGGGTTGATTTACTGCTTTTCTGATGCTAGTGACCATAGCGACCATCATTGGCAAGGTTTCCGACAACAACTCAAAACGCTATAAAATCAAATAACCCTCTTTTTCATCATCTCCATTAATCCTACAATCTCATCCAACTCTGTCTTTCTTTCTCAAGCTTTTTGTCAATGGAAACTATATCAACAGATTACAACATTCAGATGTATCCATTACCATGGATAGACCCACTTCCTGAAACTCCAGTTATTGTCAAAATTTACATTACTCATCTTCTCAAAGTACAGCTTCGTAGTCCTCAAGGCTATCTCAATACCAATTATCCTACAATCACTCTCTCAGATTTTGAAGAGTCTTTCACGATTCCTCGTCATGTTTTCTTCTCCATGCGTACCTCCGATCTCCATATTTTCCACCGACTCTCCCAGATGCGATTAGATCCTAATTTATTCAATCCCCTGAGGCAGAGCATCATCAATTCCATATTCGATCCTAGTTGGAGGCGATTTGGGAACTTACGTGGGATTCAAGTCATTGCTCGGGTCAATGTCACCACCACAACCGAGTTGTTTTCTGAGCAAGCAATGAGTTACGATCAGATGGTGTCAATGTTTGCAGTTGCAGATGAGGTGGTGATTATGGAGGATGTTGGTGGGTCTGTACAGAGGAGGGGAATGGGTGTTTCGAAAGCCGCCATTGATGGGTTGAAGAAAGTGCTAGTGTTCAAGGATGAAAAGTGCACTAGGACTTGTCCTGTTTGTTTGGAGGAGTTTGGGGAGGGAACAGAGGTTACATCTATGCCATGTTGTCATCTTTTCCATCATGGTTGCATTGTTCCATGGTTGAAATCACATAATTCTTGTCCCATGTGTCGATACCAAGTTCGAGACTCATAATATATACCGTTACGATAATCATATATATATTTTTTACTATATTTTGTTTAATATATTACATTGTAAACAAAGAATAGATACTTTTGATGGATTCTTGAAAAAATTTTGTATGCTCTTTAACTGTGGTTTAAGTTTGATTTTTTGGTTTAATTGTTGATTGTTTTGTTATATACAAATTTTGTATGCATCATTATCTATCTAGAAAGTGGAGAGTTTGGATAAGAAAGATATGGAGGTGACTCTGATATTTCCTTTAAAAAAGAGCCAAAACTAAGAAACTATTTATCACAATTTAATTTATTTATTTCAGTTTCAGCCCTTGATGGTTACTTGTTAATTTTATGACCCTTTTTAAGAAATAAAATCCTCCCATTAAAAAGCTTTGAAATGTGGGATGAGCTCATTTTTATACTTTTATCTTTGAATAAGTCTAGGTTAGATCTAGATTTAGGGTCTCACATTTTAAATTGTATGGTAAAAATTAAAATTAAATATTATGAATTTATGTGTATAATGAATCTGAATAATATGTTAATGTTTTTAGATAAATTTTAAGTAAACTATTCTTGGTTTATAGTATCCCTCTTTATCTTTTCTTCATTCTCTTTTATATTTTTTGTGGCCTCAATTCAAATTCACCTTTGATAATTTAAATCAACTAATTTAAGGATTTTGTAATAAAAGTCATTCATACAAAAAATTAATTTAATCAAATATCTATAAAAAAAAAATTCTATTAATACACAAACAAATAGTATTTTATTTTACCAAATGAATACCAAGATTATAAACTTAACTATTATTATATAAAACAAAATGCGATTCATTCATATGTTTAAAATTATCTGACAAACGTGATTTTTTTGCATGAATAATGTTTATTAATATATGGTTTGAATTATCTATGTATGCTTGGATTGAGACCTACAAAAAGAGTAGGGAGCTGCATGGAGAAACGAAATATGGAAGGGAGTTTATTTCTTAAAATCTAAGGTAAATTACACTGATCTCCCTAAGGTTTAGAGAAACTATAATGAATCCCATAATTTTGACATAATTATATTGAGTTTCTTTGTAATTTTAATTTATAGGATAATTTACAATTACACTCCCTGAATTTTACTTGATATATGAATTGTCTTATGTAATTTTGAAAATTATATCCCGCCATTTCAAATTTCTAATTGCATAACAAATTACTCATTTTATGAAATCATTAAGTCAATTAACAGTTTAAATGATATTAGAAATATATTTCAATTAACAATTCTGATAATTTTATTGTTACATAGGACAACAGTTAGGAATTTTATTTTATTTTTTTGTTAATTCTGTTAAATAAATTTTTTTGATGAAGGGTTACTTGTAATTTCAAAATTATAGAGGGCAATCTGTATTTTAAACAAATTTCAAGAGGTGTATTTGTAATTTATCTTAATTTATATAACACTTAATCATCTTTTCATCAATAATTTGTTAGTTATATGGATGAAAAAATGATATTATCATCTCTTTTACAAGATAATGTATATTTTATTTAGACTTACTATATTTTTTTTCTAAATTTTAAAGGAGATCAGTATGATTTATCCTAAAATGTATTATATATACCATCTTTGTCATCTAACAGTAAATAAATCATGAAATGTGAAGATTTTGATTAATTATTTTATAACCAAAGTATCATTTAGCAATACTTATTACACAGAAACTTCGTAATTATCATAAAGAATCACTCTAACCCTAAACACAATTAGAATTTTTAACTATTAAAATGTCAAACACCCTAATGTCGTTAACAAAAATGATGAAATGACCAAATTACCTCATTTTTTCTATATCTCACACATTTGTTTTATGTTTCAAGTCCATTAGTAACTATTACAAATAAAAAATAAAAAGATTTTTTGATGAATTATTTTATTTTATTTTATTTTTTTTGGAGGGGGGGCTGGAAATGGGGTTGGGAGGTGGTAGGGCTAGGGTTTATGAGAGTTTTTTTTTAATGATTTCTTATGGACTTAAAAAAGAGGAGTATGTGAGATATAGAAAAGATGTGACAATTTGGTCATCTTATTATGGGTAAATTATACAAATAGTCCGTGTAATTTAAACGATATGTTAATTTGGTCCCTGTAATTTTAATTTGCTCGATTTTACCCCTTAATTTAACGGATTGTGTCATTTTAGTCCAATAAATAACGGTTGTTAAGTTAATTTAACGGAAGGTCAAACAATGCGTCAATTTGGTCCCTGTACTTTACACGATGTGTCAATTTGGTCCCTGTAGTTTCAATTTTTTCGATTTTGACAAGGACTAAATTAACACATTGTGAAAAATACAGGGACCAAATTGACACATTGTTTGACTTTCCGTTAAATTAACTTAACAACCGTTATTTATTGGACCAAAATGACACAATCCGTTAAATAAAGGGGCAAAATCGAGCAAATTAATACTACAGGGACCAAATTAACACATCGTGTAAACTACAGGGACTGTTTGCATAATTTTCCCTTTTATTATTTCCGTTAACGACATCAAGGTTGTGTACATTTTGATAGTTGAATGGTCTAATTTTACACTTTTATAGTTCAGGGAGTAAAGTGATGCTTCAAAAGTGTGTAAGACATGCAAAAGAAAGGGCAATTCGATCATTTTTCCTTTTTTGTTAACAGTATCAGGGGTGTGTGATATTATTATAGTTAAATAGTTTAATTGTACGTTTTTTTAGTTCAGTAAAGTAATATTTCATGATAGTTTAAGAGATATTCCTGTAATTAATCCTAATTAGTAAGATTAAATTTTCATAACACTTTGTCGTCCTAACATTAATCATTATGTAATACGAATGGAAAATGACATTACTACTTATTTAACATTGAAATGCATTTTTCTTTTCATTATGCATGGAGCCATAGATCGCTTGTATTAATGCCGATTCTTTTAAACTAATTAAATAGAGGTCAATATAATTATATCATGTTTATAAGATTTATTATATTTTTTTCAAATGCAAGGGAGGTCAATATTTTTATTTTTATTTTTTTTGGGGTTAGTTTTTTCAATTAATAGGAGAATATTTGCAAATATAAAAAGAGTTATGAAAGTGGATAATCAATTGTATAAGAAAGTTCAACATGACATACCCACAAATCTAATACCAACAACAACAAAAACTAGTACAAGAAAAGAAATAAACAACTAAAACAAGACCCTTACACATTTGGTTTGGATGGAGAGGTATGGTGAGAAAAGGAATAATCAATTCATGCTTTGGTAAATGTAATAGAAGTGAAGAACTAAAGTAATCCAATTAGTTCTTTTATGGGAAAATAACAATTCAGTGGGTATTTTAAAAGTTAATTACAAATTAGTAATAAAGTTTATAAATATTAATGATTAAAAATATAAGTTTTTTTTTTTTTAATGAATTTGTAATAATTTTGTAAAACCACCACTGTGCGGTAATTTTCCCTTCTTTTATTAGTAGATTAATAATAGGAAAATTATTTATAAGTCCTATTTGAGAGACTTATTTAATGTGAAGTCTTATGTAATTTTTTATAGAATATCAAGTCCTATTTAGATAGAAATGTATTCTATAAAGTCCTCTAAGTTGTAAGTAAATAGTATTAGTGTATTATTATACCCTTATATGTTTCCATATTATTGATTATTATATCATTCTCGTATTATGTGTTTTAGAGGCTTTTAGGAAAGTGGATTGTGTTGGACACGTCCGTGGGCGTGAATGTCGCATTTTTCATTGATTCTGGTGGATTTTGAAAATGTTGATTGTTTGGATGTAGATATGGCCGATGTTGTCTTAAAGGTTGGAGGTTGTGTTTTGTTTGCTTTTGCCGATTTTGAATCCAAGTGATTAAGGGAAGGAGATAGAGTTTCTACTTCTCCAATTGGTGCGTTTTGTTGTTGTGTGTTTGCCAATTGCTCATTTGTCAATGACATCTTATCTTTTATGGCTTTGACAATCTATTACAACCATCCATTGGCACACTTTCATTAACCTTCAATGAAGTTAAATTGAGGTTGTAATGTTAATCCACATTTACAACGTTGTTATGTCCTTTGTGTGTTATGTTCGGTTGTATTTGTCTTTCATTTGTGTTGTGTCGTTGTTGTATTCAATGTTTACATACGTGTCACATTACATTGCACAAAATGATTGGGGTTTTAATTTTTTAATTTGATGTGGGTTGAATCACATCACGTTACGTTGTGCAAAATTACAACGTTGTTATGTCTTTTGTGTTTAATTTTTTAATTAAGTGTTTACATGGTTGATATGTCACACTGTGTGAATGTGATGACATGGAAAACAATGTGACGACATGGAAGACAATGTGACGTATGCCAATGTTAGAACCCATAAAGGTGTATGTATGTAAATTAAATGTATAAAATAAATAAACAATAAAATTAAATTAAATGTTTACAGAAAATAATGTTGAGGCTTGTGTTGGACACAATCTCCTTAAAGTAGATTTTGCCCTCGCTCCGGTGCTTCGAGTTTTAATGGCGTTTACTTCCCAATATGTAACGACTAACTCTTGATGTTACAGCACTATAAAATCAAGTCTGGTGAACCAAAAAATGTTATAACTCTTTCTCTTTATTTCCCTAAAAAAAATGCAGGAAAAAAAATGCAAAGAAACATAAAGAGGGAGGACGAATTTATGATAGAAAAATGTGATTGAAGAATGCTGGAATTGAAGGCTTTTTATAGAAGAAAAGATGGCTGTTCCGAACACGTAGAAACCTGTTCAGACAGATTGAATAGGCAGCAAACAGATTTGAATCTGTCCAAACAGATTCAGTTTGAAACGAACAGGTATGAACCTGTTTTAAACCTTCTAAACCTGTTCTGTGAAGGGTAAAACAGTTTGGGACCTGTTTGGGTGAAGAAAATTTTTTTGGACCAATTTACTTTGAATTTTGAAACCAAAATAAAAAATAAAAAAATAAATTACAAATTGTTTTTGGCCCAGACCAACCTCACACCAGCGCCCAAGCCCAAGCCCAAGCCCAACTCGCCCGAACTGATGGCGACGTGCGTATGGTTTTAGTTTTGGGTCCAATGGGTCTAGCCCACTACATCCATAACCTTACCCTTCCACAAACTTGGATATCCCTTGGGGCCCATCCAAAGTATCTAACGCTAAAAGTTTATAAACCCAAACAATTCCTTAAGCCTTTCCAATATGGGACAAGCACATTTTACAAATGTGTAGTAAATCCCCCAAAATACATTTTCACGAACCCGAAAGTGCGCGTTGAATTTTGATTTATCCAGAAATGGTTTTAAACAACCAAATACACGGTTTTATTCATTACGCGGCATTAAACATGAATCCAATAAAAAACGTTAAAAATAATGCTCGGGTCCTACCTTAATTAATGCTCAAAGTTAGCAAAAAATAAGAATTTTTCCAAATCTATTCCGAAGCCATTTTCCAACAATCCCTTACATGAATGGAATTCACGATAACGGACATGCAACAAGATGCAGACAAAGAAAGAGTGCATTAAGAAGATACACCACATCAAGATAGGTAGCTTTTGGCTTTGAACCTTCTCTAGTGAAAGCTTATCGGACTTACTGGCTAACTAGTGGACGCGATGCCTTAAACTGTTCAGCTGTTTGTGTAAGCCAAGGCAATAGACTACACATAGTGTATCCGCAGACACAGTTTGGTTCTTACGGTTGTGTTCATTTTGGCCCTGAACAACGCATAGTAATTCATGAGTGCTCTAGAGAATTTAGCTTTTTCAATTCTCAGAAAACTGGCCCAGTTCACACTCATATAGGTGATTTCTTATTAAGAGTATCCTGCTATACCTCACTTGGATGTCCAAGCTATAAGAATCATTAAACGCAAAGCTTGTAACGCCCCAAAAATAAACCATCATAATCAACCCATATTAATTAACATCCACTAAGCCATGACAATGAACCATCCATCTTTACATAGAACAAGAGAGAGTTTATACAAAAGTTCACATGCGAATATACATTCAACGATAAATGAATCACTTGAATCTATAGCAAGTGAGGCATCTAACCTCAAAACAATAAAATGCCCTTGAGGGCTTACATCTTCCAAGGCAGTAGCCCGGTTACATGAAATCGTCTCTCGAACCCAAACATATTAGCCCTTGGCTTATAAAAATATCACAACAAAAATAAGAGCAAGACTACTCTGCACCAAAATACATCCATACCCTTAGCTCGGCGGGATCACAACATCTTTACCTGCATCAAATCCTATAGGGGTGAGCATAAAGCCCAGTAGAGAATTCTCACAAAGTATTTATAGTTATCCTTTTTCCTCAACACAGAAGTAAATGTAAATGCAATGCTATGCCAAGGTTAATCAATGAGGAAAGAATATTCATTTCAATACGTTGTTTCAAAATCACCATGTTCTCAATATTATCATGTGATTTCATCAATTTCAAACTTCCAATATTAATTCAATAGGGGCGGTAAATACGACACTGGTAATCCCTAAGCTGGTGTCTGCAAGTAGGCTCAACAAGAACTACCAAACTGTCATTTTTACCGATGCTAATCGGAAGGCTCGACACCTATCCGCGCGATTTTCTGGTCTTTCACCATGGACACTCAGGCTAACTTAACAAAGTTCATCTACACCCCCTATCTAGACTTACTGCGTATTTACTCCATTCACATACCATATTTCTCATACAAATCATTTTCTGTCATGAATGCAAATTCCTTCGATTTAGAACCACAATGCACAATAATAAATGAAATAATATGCAATGCAATAATTCCCGTAATTCATAACATTTCTTCATGTTCAAAATTTCTACGATAATGCCACATTCACAATTTCCCATTTCTTTCCTTCATTATTCTTCACAAGTCCACCATTAACCATCCATTCATACCACAATTCCCTCATTTCACAAGTCATAGCAACATAGTCTCCTCAAGGGCTACATATGAAATTTTTAAAACAATTCCTCTATCCCAATATATATAAACGATTACCATTCTTGCAAACACATTATGGAATTTATACTCAATCAACTTCTATTCAAAGATAGAAAAGAATTTTATGGACATCTTCCAAATTCTCCAAAAATCCCTAAATTTTTAGGGTTTTCACCAAAAACCAAACATTTCCCATCCCCATGAAGAAACCCCATTAAATCATTCTCTTGAGTTCAATAACTAAACAAGCCCACTAGTATTTAGTAAAATGATTTGGGATTAAACCCATTTTGAAAACTCCACATTTTAGGTCACAAAATCAAAATCAACATTAATCTTTCAAGAAAACTTTTAAATCAACAACAACAATGCATAACCTATATATATAACTCAAGAAATCCCTACCTCCAAGTAGAAGCTCAAAAGGAAAGATGAGAAAAACCCCAAGGTACTCCAAACTCGTATTTTCTTGGATCAAAAGAAAGCTCACACCAAACTCTAGCTCTCTTGTAAAGGATGAATGGTAGGAAAGCTTTAAAGCATGAAGTATTTTTAGAGAGAAGGAGTGAGAGAGGGAGAGAGAGTTGGATCTAGGGTTTTGGAGGAAGAAGATAATGAAAAAGGGGTAAAATTCAAGCTGCTGAAATCTGATATCTGCGAAACTCGCTCGAGCAAAGGAGTCGTCGCTCGAGCGACCAGACACAACGAACGGACTTCGCTCGAGCGAACAAAGCAAGACTTTAGGTCTACAACCCACCAACGCAGACGCACGCTCGAGCGAAGGAGTACAGAGCTCGCTCGAGCGTGAGAAATCTCGCTTGAGCGAAGAATGCCACTCTTCAGGTCTAAAAGAGACGTAGGCGCACGCTCGAGTACAAGAATTCTCGCTCGAGCAAAGAGACACACCAAACAAGGCTCGCTCGAGCGAAAAGATAAATACCCAAGGCTCGCTCAAGCGCAAGAAGCCTCGCTCGAGCGAAGAGGCAAAAACCTGGGCAGCAACCACTTGCACAAACTCACAACCAACCTGTTCCAAACTCACTCAACACATCCCAAAGTCCAAATATAAGGAAGCAAAGGGTGGAAACAAGGTATAAACCACAACACACAATCACGGATCGCTATAAAGCTTATCCTACTAACGCTGCAGGTATCACTTTTCTTATCATAGAAATGGGTAGAAGTAAACCTCCTTAGTGATACGTGAAGTCATCCATAATTTGGTTGTCCCTTTGAACCTAGATCTTGGGATCTCTAGTCAACTAGGTTGGGTTGCCATTATGGAGACTTTTAAGTAATAGGCTTTAATCACATTCCTCTTGATAAATAGTACACTTGCTCTCTGGCTAGCCTTTTAGTCAATGGATCCGCAATATTCTCCTTTGATTTTACATATTCTATAAATTATTCCATGGGAGAGAAAATGCCTAACGGTATTATGTCTTTGACGAATGTGTCGAGACTTACTATTATACATATGATTCTGTGCCTGTCCTATTGTTGCTTCACTATCACAGTGAATGCATATAGCTCGAACATGTATAGGCCACATTGGAATGTCTTCTAAGAAATTACGAAGCCATTCTGCTTCTTCTCCTGTTTTATCTAATGCGATAAACTCAGATTTCATTGTCAACCTTGCTATGCATGTCTGCTTGGAGAATTTCCAAGAGACTGCAATACCTCCCAGGGGTAAAAACATATCTACTAGTGGATTTTGAGTCTTTAGCATCCGATATCCAATTTGCATCGTTGTACCCCTCGAGTACTGTAGGACATTTGGTATAATGAATGCCATAATTCTGGGTATGTCTTAGATACCTAAGTACCCTAATTATCGCTTTCCAATGATCGGACCCTGGATTACTTGTGTACCTACTCAATTTGCTTATAGCATAGGCTAAATCTAGCCCAGTGCAATTCATTAAGTACATTAAGCTTCCGATTATCCGAGAGTACTCTAATTGTGATATGCCAAGTATGAGAAATAACTAAAACAATAGTATTTGATATATGGTTGACACTTATAAACCAACTTACAACACTTTTCAATTCAACATCAAGTACATCCATTTTTCATTTTAGTTTCCTTCACTTATACAGTTTCAATTCATAATTATGGCTCAGAACCTGGCCAAACAATTCAATGAGACTATAACACATATTAAAACACTTCCATACTTTACAATTCACATGAGAATGTAACTCATATTAAAACACTTCCATATTTCAAGTGATACACAGATTTGCTATATCAGTGGAGTCCATCCCCTATCTCCTCCCAAACAGGTTTGAGAATCCATCCCTTGTCTCCTCTCAAACCATGGAGTACATCCCCTATCTCCTCCCAAACAATATACATATACAATGTATTTAAACACTTATCATATACAATGATCAATCAATACACACATTTGTTGTATTATTCCAACCGTCATATTCAATGACTTATTCAATGTGATTGGTTTCATTTTTCCCTAATCATCATACAATGTTTACAACAATCAAGACTATCCTCCACCGATAACCCAAAGCAGTTATCTCTAAACAGATAATAATTTATCAACAGATAAAATATCGACATTTTCATAGGTGAGCGATTAAATTATCCAACTACACCATTTACTCCCACAATTTTCCAATTTCATGAATTTCACTTCAATTTCACATTTCCCCAAATTAATTATTCAAATTAATTATTCAACATAATTAGGACATTTTTCCTCTTTTCTCAATATTAGCCCAAAGGCTCAATTTCATTGATTTAACAACAACAATTTCATTTTTCAATGTCTCATACACACATAGGTTTTAACATTTGAAAACCCCCCCTTTTTATAACCTCAAATCAAACCCTAATTTTCTCAAAATGACTAAGCAACACCATCTAATCAAAATGACCAAAATTTATGTTAAAACTCATAGAATAGAGTAGATTATCCCTACCTTAATTTTCGGAGCTCAAAGGAGAAGAGAGGTGAAACTCAAAGTGCTCCAAATCCACAACTTTTCAGATTAAAGCGAAGCCCTCGCGAAGCTCTACCTTTTTTCCAAAGGTACTAGGATAGAAGACCACTAGAACTAGATGAAACCCTAGAGAGAAGGTATATAGAGAGAGAAAGAGCAGCTGGTCTAGGGTTTGTATAAAAGAAAATGATGAAAAAGTGAAGTGTAACCCACTGCTGCCAACTGATATGTTCGAGGCTCGCTTGAGCGAATGAGTGGTCCCTCGAGCGACCAGACACAAAGAAACCTCGCTCAAGCGTAGAAAGCCTCGCTCGAGCCAACAAATCGAAGCTTCAGGTCTACAATCCAGAAGCATGCTCGAGCGAAGAAAAGCTCGCTCGAGCGAAGAAACCCAAAACATAGACCTCGCTCGCTCGAGCGAAGGAAAGCTCGCTCGAGCGAAGAATTGCAACCTTCAGGTCCAGAACCAGACGCAGACGCAAGCTCGAGCGCAAGACTTCTTGCTCGAGCCACCAGACACATCACCCAACTCTTGCTCGAGCGAAGGATCAAAAACACAGAGCTCGCTCGAGCGAAGACACCAAAATCTGGGCAGCAACCATTTGTTTCAAAACACTCCCAACCTGATACAAACTTGCCTAACACATCCTAAAATTCAAATATAAGGAATTAAAGGACGGAAATGAAACAAATGCAACAATACTCAACCGCGGAACCTAAGTCCAGAATACTGTACATAAAGGGGAAAACCCGGGATCGCTATAATTATCATATAATAATTTTGTATGATATATATTAAATTATAAAATAGTAGAATAAATACTCATTTTGATATTAAAAATAATAGTTAAATTAGAAGAAGAATTAGTAACATAAAATTAAAAGTAATTCTAAACTATTTAATTTTTTTTATATTCATTTGGAAAATAAAAAATGCAAAAATAGATATTGTATAAAATTTATTACAAAAATTAAATGTAAATATGTTGTAGTTGGATTATCCTTATATGATATATATATATATATATATATATATATATATATATTTTAAATTATAAAATTGTAAAATAAACACTTTTAATTAAATTAAAATATCAATTATATAAAAAAAAATCAATAACGACTAACCAAGAAAAAATCACATAACATCCAAACCCAAAAAGAAAAAATAATGAAAACATTCAAATGATGGATACATCTAAATGTGTGAAATGATTAATCATCTATAATATGATATTAAAACATAAAAGAACTAATTGTTCAACAATTAAAAAATTAACTTAAGTAGTAAATCAAAATTTTAGAGATTCCTCGAGAATATCATTATTGTGCAGGTTTTTCTTCATGTGAGTTGTGATTATATAAAATAATATAGAAAATAAATTATAATTTCATATAGAGAATCACTATAAAATTTAAACAACAAATTCATAATATAGAATAATATAGAATTGATATTGGATATAAAATAATGCACGAGAAAATAAGGGAAAAAAAGAAGAAGAAAAGTGGGCAATATAGCATTTAAAAAAGGAAAATCTCAATACCCTTAAAAGAATTAAGAAAAAAAAATATGGAACGCAAAATTGGTATTGGACTTCTAGATTATCTCAATTTACGATGAAAAATATATGGAAAAAAATATTTGTCAAATAAAATCTATATAAAATAGGTAAAGTTAGTATGATTTAAATTAGTTTAGGTTTGTGTAGAACTTTATATGTAATTAAGAAAATACATACTGACGTGACTCTATTAAAAAAAAGTAAACTCTTATAATGTGCCACCTATGCATGAGAAAAACATTACTTTTGATAACATACTAGCAGTTGACCCGTGCAACGCACGTGCTATTTTTTTTATTTTTTTTGTAAAAAAAAATATTTGATAGTACAATGTGTGTTACAAAAACATAATTAGAGTATGATTTTAATTTTTTATTTTAATAATATTGACGCTATCGTTCTATAAAATTGTTACTTGAATACTTATATATATTAATTTTAGTTAAATTATTTCTGTATTTTAATAATTTTAGTTCTATCGTATTATAAAAGTGTAATTATCCTATAATAATTTTGTATGATATATATTAAATTATAAAATAATAAAATAAATAGTTATTTTGATATTAAAAATAATAGTCAAATTAAAAGAAGAATTACTAATATAAAATTAAAAGTAATTCTAATTATTTAATTTTCTTTTATATTCATTTGAAAAATAAAAATATGTGTGTATATAAATTATATAAAATTTATTAAAAAAATTAAATATAAATATGTTATAGTTAGGTTATCATATAATGATTTTATATGATATATATATATATATATATATATTAAATTATAATATTGTAACATAAACATTTTTAATTAAATTAAAATATCAACTATATAAAAAGAAATTTAACAACGACTAACTAAGAAAGAATCACATAACAACATTTAAATCCAAAAAGAAAAAATAATGAAAACATCCAAATGATAGATACATATCAGTATGTGAAATGATTAATTATCCGTAATCAGTGGCAGAGCCACATGGGGCCTAGGGGGTCATGTGCTCCCTTAGATTTTTGATTTTTTTTTTTTTGAATTTTTGTTTTACATATGTTTATAAATAAAATTTTAAACAAAAATAATATTCAAAATAAAATGTCAAGGGCATTTTAAATTTATGAAAACAATAGTGATTGTTTTACTGAAAATGAAGTGACTAGCACAAATTATATTTTCTGTATGAAAATTATATGAAAAAATCTCAATATAACGGTAATATCCATCATTACTGATATGTAAATATAATTAATCTCACTATATATATGTAAAAATTGCTACAGTGTTAATTATGTTTACATGTGGAGTTCACCCTTCATATGTTGTTTTACTATTGGTTGGTGATATCATATGTCAATAATGACGTAATATTACTATTATATGAAATTTTTACTCAAATTTTGTAAAAATTTAATTTATCTTACCATTATATAATTTATTTTAAGACTTAAATATATAACTGTTTTTTACATTGTTTATGATACACTAGTTACACGCAATACTTTCTTTTTTATTTTACTCGAAGTTAATTGTAAAATTTTATGTGAAATACTTTTGTAATAATTTATTTAAGTTTTTATACTTATTAATTCAAAAATTATTGTTATCTTCTTATTGTTGGTTATGGGAAAAAAAATTAAAGTTGTAATCAAGAAGGGTCATTTCTGATTTAGTTTCCTGGCTCTGCCACTATCTGTAATATAATATCAAAATATAAAAGAAATTACTGTTCAACAAATGAAAAAATAACTCAAGTAATAAATCCAAGGTTTCCTAAGAGTATCATTATTATGCTGATTTTTACTCTTGTGAGTTATGATTATATAAAATAATGTAGGAAATGAAGTATAATTTCATATATAAAATCACCATAAAATTTAAACGACAAATCCATAATATAGAATAATATAAAATTGATATTGAGTATAGAATAATACGTGGGGAAAAAAAATCTTAATACCCTTGAAAAAAATTAAGAAGAAAAATGTGAAACGTAAAATTGGTATTAGATTTGTGGATTATCTCAATTTACTATGAAAAATATATGAAAAATAAATATTTGTCAAATAGAATCTGTATAAAATTGGTAAAGTTAGTATAATTTAAATTAGGTTTGGGTTTGTATAGAACTCTATAGGTAATTAAGAAAATACAGGTTGGCGTAACTCTCTTAGAAAAAAAAGTAAGCTCTTATAATGTACCACCTAAGTATAGGAAAAATACTACTTTTAATAATATGTATATGATGTAAGAAAGATTTTGTACAATCAAAGTATAATCCATATAGAATTTGTAGTTAAATTTGACGTGAAACTCAGATTGGGCTTTTGAAAGAAGTATTTTTCAAATAGAATCTGGATAAAATTGGTATTGGGCTTGTGAATTATCTAAATTGGGTTTGGGTTTAAGTTTGTGTAGAACTCAATATACAAATAGAAAATGCATGATAATGTCACTTTTTTACGGGGGGGAAAAAAAAAGTACTTAAAATGTGTCACCTTACCCAAAAAAAAAAAAAAAAAACTACTTTTCTATATATATATACGATTTCTGAAACGATGCAAAAAATAAAAGAAAAAGAAAAGGAGATTTTTACCAAGGTCGATCAATGAAGAAACTCCTAGTATTAGATTTTTTTCATTAGCTGATAATAAAATTATGTAAACAACAAAACAATCAACAATTAAAGAGCATACAAAATTTTGCAAGAATCCATCAAAACTATCTATTCTTTGTTTACAATGTAATATATTAAACAAAACATAGTAAAAAAAATATATATATGATCCTCGTAACGGTATATATTATGAGTCTCGAACTTGGTATCGACACATGGGACAAGAATTATGGGATTTCAACCATGGCACAATGCAACCATGATGGAAAAGATGACAACAGGGCATAGATGTAACCTCTGTTCCCTCCCCAAACTCCTCCAAACAAACAAGACAAGTCCTAGTGCACTTTTCATCATTGAACACTAGCACTTTCTTCAACCCATCAATGGCGGCTTTCGAAACACCCATTCCCCTCCTCTGTACAGACCCACCAACATCCTCCATAATCACCACCTCATCTGCAACTGCAAACGTAGACACCATCTGATCGTAACTCAGTGCTTGCTCAGAAAGCAACTCGGTTGTAGTGGTGACATTGACCCGAGCAATGACTTGAATCCCACGTAAGTTCCCAAATCGCCTCCAACTAGGATCGAATATGGAATTGATGATGCTCTGCCTCAGGGGATTGAATAAATTAGGATCTAAAAAAAAAAAAAAAAAAAAAAAAAAAAAAAAAAAAAAAAACTCATCTGAATTTGAAATGCCCTAACAAAATTTGGTAAAAATTCAAAATTAATAGATAACTGGTGTGGTGAATTATTTAAAACAAATGATTGTTTTAATATGTAAAAACTAAAAAGTCGATTGATATGGTGTATTATTTTAAATTAATGGATGATTGTTTCAAAAATGCATGAATTGCGTATAAAATACAATTAATTATATCTTATTTATGAGAAAAGAAACTTTTCAATTTTAAAATTGATTATATTTTACTTTCAGTCAACAATGTTAGAGCATCTCTAATGATTTGCCAATGGAACTGTTATTGCCGAATTATAGCAGCAGTTCAAACCAAACCAAACCAACCAAGCCTTAAGTCTCATCAAATAGGGTCGGCCACATAAATTCTTCTTCTCCACGCAGCCCTATCAAAGGTCATTTCGTTAGTCAAATTAAATATATCCATATCTCTATTTACAACGCTAACCAACGTTAATTTAGGCTTACCCCGTCCCCTAACACTTCCATCTACAGTTACAGCATCGCATCTCTTCACTACTGTCTCTATTGGTCTCCGATGAATATGACCAAACCATCTCAATCGATTCTTTCTCAACTTATATTCTATCAGTGTTACTCCAACCCATTCTAGAATACATTTATTCCTAATTCTGTCTTGTGTAGTCTTGCCACACATCCACCTCAGCATCCTCATTTCAGTCACACTCATCTTATCTACATGTTGTTTCTTGGTTGCCCAACATTCCATCTCATACAACATCGCTGATCTAATAGTCGTTCTATAAAACTTACATTTTAGTCTAGCGTGTATTCGTTTATCGATTAAAAATGATTTAATCAATAAGTTAAATTATACATGTTTGATTGACAAATTTGTAATTAAAAAAACGAGTTGTTCACTTTTTGTTCAGTATTTCAACTTGAATTATTATTATTTTTTTAATTGTAAATAAATTTTAATAATTATATATAGAAGTAATTTTTTCCTAAACATGGTTAAATATTTTTTTTTAAATACATAATATTTTAATTATAATTTTTTTTAAAAAAATATATGAGAGATCCCATATTAAGAATGCGTTTTGGACTGCAAAAATATCCGAGCTGGTCTTGATCACTCTATTGGACTTGCACACTCCTTAGAGCGTGGCATATGATAAAAGAAAGTTGAAATTTTATTTTAATTACATAAATTGTCTTCTTCCTAAAATAATAATAATAAAAAAGAACTTTTCACTTGCAACAAAGACTGTCCAATTTCATCAGCAAAAAAACAAGAAAAAAGGAAAAGGAAAGCAAATGATGAGAAAGGGACTATGGATAATGATCCTAGTAAAGATTAAAATAAAAAAACCAGTTATCATATCGGTGCGTAGCCCCAACTAGCATATTGAGATGGACATGTTATAAAGTTGCAGCCACCGTGATTCACACACTTTTTCATTGTTTTTTCTTTTCTTTTTATTTTATTTCAGTACCTATTTCAAAGATCAAAAAACCCCATCACTATTATCCATTTGTATTAGAAGTTTATATAATATCTCATAGATTAGAAAATGACAAAAACTAATACATTTCAAATTTGTAGATTTCAATAGCAATAACTTGCTTGGTTTTACTTAATTCATTTCTTACATTACAATTATAATGAAGGCCTTGTACAACATGTATCAAACATGGTAGAGCTAATGATATCTACAGACAAAGCAATTGAATCTCACTTTGCCTATGAAGCCCCATGAGAGATAAGCGTGTAACACTAATATCTAGGTTTGTGACAATAACTTCTTTCCCAAATACATGAATCCTTGACAATTTTTATTCAAGGAAATATGAACACTCAATTCTTCACAAGTTGAGCTAAGGTGCCCCCATACCAATGAAAGCAATAGTCACATGAGAAGCTAATTTAACTCACCTTGGACTGCTGGACAAGAGACAAGGTTGGCCCCATCCCTCCCCTTTTGCACGGCTTCATTGGTCAAGGACACACAAGCCACGATGATTCTCTGGACTACTAACATATTTTCTCATCACACACTCGCTCCAAGACATTCTCTTCTAATGTTACTGTCCTTATGCTCCATTTACTGCTAATTTCAATCACCCATTACCAGTCAAACTTGATCATAATAACATTCTTTTATGGTGAGCTCAATCATGACCTCAAAAGATACAAAAATGGCAGTCACCCTTACCCGCTTTGTCTCATTCAATCCACTTCTTCACCTACCTCTGCTTGAAATGAAAACTGATATCCCACCATTGCCAGCTTATGTTGCCTGAAAAAGCAAGATCCATTGCTTCTGAGTTCGATGCTCATCCTTACTCATCAGTGTATCAGTCCAAACATTTTCTTTCTATTGAAAAAATCAATTCACCTGCCACAATAGTAGCTCTTTTATCACTGAATCAAATATATGGCGTGTATCAAAAATTTATGTAACCAGAAAACCCTCTTCCATGGTAAAATCATTGTCTGATACGTACCCAACCTTCTTCATTTTCACATGAAGATCACGAATTAAAGAATAAATAAGATTAGCTTTGCTATGTGATTTATCACCAACTACAAACACATGAACCTTGTTTCCGACATCAATCCAGCTACAACCCGGCTGCTTCTTCAACCCCTTGTCCTTCATTTTCAACCTAAGTTTCGCAGCTTCTCTCTATTTCCCACTTGAAGCATATATGTTAGACAGCAACATATAAGTACCTGCATTTTCTGGCTCTAATTCGAAAAGTCTTTTTGCAGCCAATTTCCCCATATTTGTGTTCCTGTGAACATAACATCCAGTAAGAAAAGCCCCCCAAACAGAACCAGAAGGCTCAATTGGATGCCGCTGAATAAAATCAAAAGCCTCCTTGACCCTCCCCGCTCGACCACAGAGATCAACCAAGCATGAATAGTGATCTTCTTGCACTTGTATTGATTTGTCTTTTATGAGCTCGTCAAAGTACTTCAATCCCTCGTCCACCAAACCAGCATGGCTGCACGCTGCAAGCAACCCCACATATGTAACATCATTGGGTTTGATTCCTAAGTTCAGCATTTCTTTGAAAAGGCTGATTGCCTCACCGCCACATCCATGGTGAGCATAGGCTGCAATCATTCCATTCCATGAGATCAAATCTCTCTGGCCTGCAAATCCATCATCGAACACTTTCCTAGCAGTACTTTGTAGAAATTTAATGTATAAAGAGAAATAGAGAATTGTATAGATATTGATTGTATTATTGATTGATGTATGAATATGTTTACAATGATTCCTATATATAGAAGAGTAGAGTAGGTAGGTAGGTAGTAGGTGGAGTAGGTGGTAGTAGGTGGTAGTGGTAGTGGTAGGTGTGTAGTAGGTGGAGTAGGTGGTAGTGGTAGGTTTTAACAGCCCCCCGCAAACTCAAGGAGGATAGACACAAATCAACTTGAGTTTGGAAAGGGTAACAAAATAAGAAAATACATAAAAATAAAAGAGGATAGGAGACACTGTATGGTCGTGTCAGACCATTGGTGAAGACACTGTATGGTTGTGTCATAACGTTGTAGAGGACACTGTATGGTTGTGGCAGACCGTTGTAGCAGATAAAGTCTGGACAATTGACGAGGTCATGTCAGACCGTTGTAAAAGCTAACCGGAATCAATGTCGGGACAGTTTATGGGGTCATGTCGGACCGTTGGAAAAGCTAACCGGAATCAAATGTCGGGATAGTTTAGGGGGTCATGCCGGACCGTTGGAAAAGCTAACCGGAATCAATGTCGGGACAGTTTTATGTGGTCATGCCGGACCGTTGTAGAATACACTGTATGAAGGTGTATATAGGCTGCCCAAATATATATACATGGATATATATATCGAGCCCTCAAAAGTCGCGCCCTCAAAAGGCGCGCCCACTTCATCAAAAGTCGTGCCCAACAGAAATCATCGAGCGACGAGCCATCAAAAGGCGCGCCAGACACGCGGCGATGCACGTGATCGACAGAGCGCGTGTCGTCCTCTTCGTCATGGTCTTTATAAACCGAAGCGGAGGCGGAGGCTTGGAAGCATAACAAACCAGTTGAAACCTCTTCGTTCTCTGAGAGCTTGTCTCTAAGAGCTGCAAATCTTGAAACACTCTGTAACCAACCCTTTCTGACAGTACCAGTCGGAAATCGCTGCTTCTCTGAAACACTCAGCAACCCAAAACATGGCCTCGTCTTCCCGTGGTCTGCTCACTCTCTTTCCAGACCTTAACGAGTCCACAAGAGAGATAACTGGTGCGGTTGCCCTGGAACCTTAACCAAGCGCATCTGGTTTTGCTCCGTTGAACTTTCCGATGCGGTCTGTGGAGCAAAGAATGGCAATGCAATCGGATGTTGAGGCCAATCAGTATACATTGAAGTCATGTGTGGAGACCATGACGGCGGTCACAAACTTGTCGCACCGGCTTCAGAGTAGGACAAATGAGGTGCAGCAGTTAAACGCCCAACTGGCTCTGCTCCAGCGCATGTATAAGGAGGCGCGAGCAGAGATAAGTGTGTTAAAGGCGGAAAATAAGGAGCTGAAGCGGAAGGCCACCGTTATGTTCCGATTTGGAGGTCCGCCATATGCTGCAGTGGAAGAGCAGGGGGGAGTGAACATGCTCGGTGGACTAGGAAGCACTGAGACCGGACTGGCATGGGACACCCAAGATAAAAATAAGAAGAAGAGACCTGCAGTGGAGTAGAGAAGGGAAAAGAAAAATCCCACCTGTGGGTGGTTTTTGTTGGTTTGTTTTGTTTTGTTTTTTTTTTTTTTTTTTTTTGTTTTTGTTTTTGTTTTTGTTTTTTTTTTTTGTGTGTGTAGAGTGGGTCACATGCGTGACACGCACAGAATACATGGAACACAAGAAAGAGAAGTTCGATGTAGCGCACTGACAGAAACAGAGAGGTAGTGGGAGAAAATAAAGGATAAAAGAAAATAAATTTGAAGAGAGGTATGGGAATGGTAAAGTAATAAAAAATAAAAAAGGAAAGGTGAGATGCAAAGTTGGGCGGATCCTACCACTAATGGAAAAGTAAGCAAAATATATATACTAATGAAAAGTAATCAAAATATATATATGTGGGTGTGTGGGTCTGGGTGGAAGGGTTGATAAAAAGGGTCAAAGAGTACATGGATTGTGGATTCTAAGTGTGTGCATAATAATAATAAAATGAATGAGTGGAGAGAGGGTTTTATGTGTAAATAAAAGAAGGGTGGTGTTTGGAATATTCCCTTTTGAGGCACACCAAGCCCGAGCCTTTTTATCAGAAACCAATCTATTATTTCCACCATCCACATCAATCTTGTTGCCTATAACAACAAATGGGAAATTTTCTGGATCTGAAGGGCTTGCCTGAATAAGGAACTCTTCCCTCCAATTGTTTAGATTGTCAAATGACTTCATCACATTTACATCATATACAAGAACACAGCAATCAGCACCGCGGTAGAAAGCGACACCTAGACTTTGAAATCTTTCCTGGCCAGCTGTATCCCAGATTTCTAAAGTGAAGAGCCTATCTTCAAACTGCACTTCCTTGGTCAAAAAATCAGCTCCGATGGTCGCCTTGTACTGATTGCTAAACTTCTTGTTCACATATTGATTCATCAAAGAGGTCTTTCCCACCCCGCTGTCGCCGAGGATTATGACCTTGAGAAGCGTTCTTCTACGGGAAGGCATGGTGAGAGTGCGAATCAGCTGAGAGAAGCACCCGATCCAGAGAGAGGCTGTTGTTTGGCAACGATCTTTGAAACATTATTGTTCTTAAGTGCATCTTGACTATTCATTTCCAACTTACGTTGCACACCTATTGTTAGAGACACATGGGATTTGGCAGGAGGAAAGTTGTGTACTGGCCTTGATTTAGTCCCAGAATACCTCCCAACAGACTTCTGCTCAAAGGCACCCCTTGTTCCAACAGATAGAGGTGTTCTAGTGACAGCAGTTTTGGAGCGAAGAGATAGTGGAATGTAAAAGCAACTCTGGAAGAACGGATGCGGGAGGGCCTCCAAGGCTGTTGGCCTCTTGCAAGGATCCCAGGAACAAAGTGATGTAATAATATTGATTGCATCCTTACTAGCAGATGGCATCACTCACTGGCGGCGGAAGCGGCCACGGAGGACCGAAACTGGGAGGTATGGAAGACATGTTATGTGCTTAGTTTTCTCATCGTCCGCGCGGGCAGCCAAGGCGAGGCTGCCGCCCGCCGGTGAAGCGAAATTACTAGGTTGTTAACCTTGCTCTGATACCATGTAGAAATTTAATGTATAAAGAGAAATAGAGAATTGTATAGATATTAATTGTATTATTGATTGATGTATGAATATGTTTACAATGATTCCTATATATAGAAGAGTAAAGTAGGTAGGTAGGTAGTAGGTGGAGTAGGTGGTAGTAGGTGGTAGTGGTAGGTGTGTAGTAGGTGGAGTAGGTGGTAGTAGGTGGTAGTGGTAGGTTTTAACATACTTAATTCTCCACACATCGAGTACATATTTATAAGTGCTGATATCACAAATGCACCATTTTGATGTACTGTCTTGCAAATTACCTAGTGAATTTGATGTCCTTCGCTAAGACCAGCTAAACTACTACAAGCAGCCAAAACACTTACGAAAGTTCCCTGATTTGGCTTTACGCCATTGGCCGCCTGCATTCTTGAGAAGATTCTTAACGCCACTTCACTTTGACCATCTTGGATGTACCCAGTAATCATGGTTGTCCAAGAGATGACATTCTTATCGAGCATTTCATTGAATAACTTATCTGCCTTCTTTAAATTCCCATTTTGGATAAACCCTGTGATAATTGCATTCCACGAAGGAATATCCCTCTCCGGCATCCTCTCAAACAATTCAAGTGCTTCTTCCAACCTTAAATTATTTGTATATCCTGTAATCATAACATTCCATGAAACCACATTTCTTTCTGGCATTATGTAAAAAGCACCCGAGCTTCGTCAATCCTCCCATTTTTTGACAAACCATCAATCATCGCAGTCCAAGAAATTACATTTGTTTTGGGCATATAATCAAAAAGCTTCCTAGCCTCCTCAATTCTCCCATACTGACCCAACGCCATTATAACTGCATTCCAAGAAACCAAATTGCTCTCAGGCATTTTCTCAAACAGACTTAATGCTGAATCTATTAGATTACTTTGCAAATACCCATTAATCATAGTGTTCCAAGAAACCAAATTCTTGTGAGACATCTCATAAAATAGCTTCTCTGCCTCTGAAATCTGATTCATTCGTATGTACCCACTAACCATAGCAGTCCAAGTGACCACGTTTTTCTTAGCATCCACTCTATCAAACAAATTCCTTGCTTCTCTAATCATTCCGCGATGTATATAATCCGAGATAACACTCGTCCACGCAATCACATCTGGGTCAGGCATTTTATCAAACAATTGGCGTGCTTCAACAATTTGACCCTCTCTACATAGCTTCGTGATCATCCAATTTGTCTGTTTCACGCTTTGATATACGAAACTATCCATTTTGGGTATCGATAATTCGGCAGTTCTGAATTGATTTGCTGAGTGATATAGATAGGATTAAGATTCCCATTGAAGCTTGAGATTGCATAGTGTAAGTGCAAGAGTTCGAATAAACCTCAAAAGGGGATATATTGTAAAATCTCTACCATGTCTCAAAGCAATTGAGAGCCTAGAAAATGATTGGATAGATGACATAAATGCAACGAAGCAAGTGGTTTGAACTCTGTAACGGTCATCAACGGTATTATTACTCCATGAAGGGGCTAAATGTGAAATGGGTCAGGTCCAGGCCTTGGGCCGGCCCAATCCACTGAAGTCCAAATTCAAGTGGGTTGGATGAGTATATGGGTAAACTAATTGAGCCCAACTTCATGATCAACAGTCCACCCAGGTCCTCAAGCACTTGGGCCCAACCCGCAGTGGAAAGGCTAGTCCAGCCGTGGTGCTGGGCTGGGCCGAGTTGCGAGACTGAACCTATGGGCTGAATAGAAAATAGGCCGAGCCCATACAAAGATATCCGAATGGATCAGCCCATCTCCATGAATGATCTTGTAAAAGGCCAAGACAAGGCATAATGATGTCGAACTGAGGCACAGCGTTACCGAGCTGAGGAAATCTCGCAAGGAAACGTGGAAGCTGTGAATGTGTGCATGTGCAAGTTGCCACCTCAGCTGGTCCCCTACACCTAGAATCACGGAAGTTGTTGAACCAAAGGAATGTGGTTTGTTATCAGCATGACTACAATGAGTATATGCATTCAATGACAACTATCAGGTGGTCCCCCACCTTAAGCAATGCTAAAAGGACACCTGGCAGCATCCAAGCTCCATGAACCCACCTTAAGAAGCAAGCAAGGAACACTATATATACAACATGAACTTCACATTAAAGGTAACTGAACTATTTGAAGCACAATCACACTTAGATACAAACCCAACTCGATATACACTCCTTCTCCGATCACTGATTCCCATACCGGAGGGTTATCCTACCAACCCCGGCCTGGCAGCTCTAACGGTGCTTCTTGTGGCAGGAACCTCAGTCCTTGGATAGTCCAACTGAGTGTAGGGTCCCGATCCACTTTCATCTAGTGCGGAATCCGGTACGCACAATTGGTGCGGTGAGCGTGGATTACTTCATCTCTAAGCTTTGCGCTCAGTTCCAGCGATGGGGATTGAGGACATTCCGCCTTCAGCACATACCCCACAGACGGAGAAGAAAAAGGAAAAAGGCTTGGCACTCCCAACAGTTCTGGAAGAACAAACCGGAAACAACAACCGGATCTCTGAATCCGTCGAGCATCGATTACCCTTCGCTGGAGGTTCTTCTCATCACTTTCTTCTAGAAAAGGATTACAGGGATCGAATCATAGACTCCATGGGGATAGAGATACAGGAGCTAAAAGCCCAACTTAAGTGGTTGTTGGGCGATCCGACGGAAAAGAAGACGGAAGCGGAGCCCTCTCGTTTGCGACGGAGGAGCTCATCCAAAGAGCTACCAGTGAAGAAGTTCCCCAGGAATGAGTCTGGGCAACAAAGCCAGCCTATCCCGGTACAGAGTGAGGCAGCAAGTGTAGACAGGCCCGCGGGGACCTCGCTACAGCTCGGACTCGATTCGTTAGTCACGGTTCTAAGTCTGAACCAAAGAGTCCAAATCCGGCAAATCGTTTTGTGAAAACTGATTTTTTGAAAGAAGTGCCAAACATGGACTGCTTTGCCAGATACAGAGTCGCCACCTAAATATTTTATTTTGGGAAATTTAGGAAACCCTGACTCGGTGCCAAAAGGCCACGCGTCCGTCATCACCAAAGTTGCCTCGGCTCGGGAACTTGGGTACGATTGGGGAAGGTCACTTCGTGAGCACCCCCGCTCGCCCGATCAAAGATCGGCCTCTACTAACCATGATATCTAGTTTTGAAAACATTATGCGTTCTTATTCCGGTTATTAGCCTAGATTTACTATGTGATGCGCACAGCATACAAATATAGACCGAGTCGCCTAAATTGGAACGAAACATTTCATGCTTGTTTTTGAAA
>NW_021027054.1:1152010-1168240 GCF_004153795.1 Camellia sinensis
AAAAAAAATTAATGTAAAAACGGCTTTTCTAAAACTGGTTTTTATGAAAAAAAAATTTTGAACAAAAAGTATTTATGTTGAAAATATAAATAAAAAAAAATTAATGGGAAAACGGTTTTACGAAAACCGTTTTTAATTAATTCAGAATAATTAAAATCTTAATCAAAAACGGCTTTAGAAAAGCCGGTTTTCATTTTCAAATTTTATTATTATTTTAATCGATGAATACGGTTTTGTGAAAGCCGGTTTCTGAAAAACGGCATTTGAAAAACCGTTTTACCCTACTTTGGGAATAAAGATAAAAGTACACCCTAAAATGGGACTAAAATGTTCAAAATGGCACAAAGAGGGAAATTGGCCCATTTCAGAGGAGAAAATGGTGAAATCTCAATATTTTGGTTTGGTTTGGTTTGGGTTGGGTTGGGTTGGTTTGGGTGGTTGGTTTGGGTGCTTTGCCTAGTTGTCTGCAAAATTCGTATTAAAAATTAGTATGAATGGGTGATTTGGATGATGTAAATAAATGTATTTTTTTATTTTTTATGAAATATAGGTTAAGTTTGAAGTGATATGGTAAAGAACTAATGTGATTTAAATATGATAGTTACTTTTTGACTTTTTTAAGAAATGTCAAACCAAGTCTAAATAAATAAAAACGATGTGAAATTGGCTGGACCGCCCACTGTTAATCCAAAATTATTATGTTCTGTATAATTCATATTCAAATTCATATTCATAAATATCTATACTATATATAAAGTGAACATCTCTTGTGATGTCTTGAAGCCTTGATTTCTTATGATGTCATGTGTCTATTTTTTATTTAAAATTAAAAGAAAAATTAGATAGATAAAAGGTGGAGACTTGAATTTTAGACTTATATCAAATGAATAATACTCTTACCACTTAACTAGCACACAATGTATAATGAATATTTTATTTTATTTTTATTTATTTGAATTGCACACACATCACATGTGCCAACCGCTAGTATTAGTTATTTACACCAAAATTCTCTTGATTATTAATAAATATTATTTTATATTTTATATTTTGATTTATAAATTTATATATTTTGACCTATTTAAATTACAAAAATATATCAAGGAGTGACTATCAGTTTAGCCTAATTTGATATTTTTAGATTATGAAAAAATTGTTTTGTTCGGTAGTTTCAAATGTATTCGGTGTTCCAAATTAGTTAATTTTGCAAACAAACCTATCATGAACTCCAAGTTTATACATGTGTGGTCGTTTTCACCATTTGTTGATACTTATAGAGTAATGGAGAATGATGACAACAACTCTGATGAGGTTGGCGTTGCATTGGTAAGTTTATCTATCTTGCATTTACGATTCTGGATTGTTTTGGTTTGGTACTGGTTTGCTAACTATTAAGGTTCTGTTCAGTAATACAATGCTGAACATAAATATTTAGTTCAGTAATATAGTGCCAAACATAAATATTTTTTTCGGCACTGGAATACCTAACAGTTCCATTTTGTAGGATTTTTTTCCCTATTTCTATTTTTTCTTAGGGTTTTTCCCTCTAAAACCCCCCTATGTCGAGGGTTTTACCTTGAAATAAACAAAAAAAAAATACATGTAATAGGGAGTTGGAGGTTACCTAAGAGAAGAAGAAAGAGACTGTCGAAGAGATTTTCGATTGAGATATTGTTGTTCACGGTGACAAGGAAAAAGAGACCTTTGTTTATGAGAGAAGGAGAAGAGAGGAACAGTTGATTCGTCTCTCAATCGTTTGTTGTTCTTAATCTTTTCTCAATTGTTCATCGTTTACTGAGAAAAGAAAAAGAGAAGGTGTGCAAAATTAGGTGGGTGTACACTTGGGTGTGATGATATTATAAATATGAGTAAAATTGGTATTAAGTGGAGTGTTCAAAAAAAATTTATAAAAATTTAGGGTTTAAGATGGGGGTTCAAAGAAATGGGTGGTCCAAAGAAATTAGATAGGTGTTAATAATAGCCCTCAAGATTTTTTGTTCCTTCAATTCCCATTAATTTTTAATAGACAAATTTACCTTCAAACAATAGTTGCTCATCATTTCTAATTGTTTATAAAAAAGCATGGTTATATAACATTTATTTTGATTTTCAAAACTTCAAATCATCATAATTTTTACAATGTATATTTATTTTTGATAAAATTTATATTTTTAGAATCAACACACCGAAATCTATCAAATAAGATTAATATTAAATAAAAAATTATATAAAAATTAAAATATGTTTTTTATTACAAATTTACAATTTAAACCATTTTTAACAATAAGTTTTAACTTTACTTAACTAACAATATTTTTTTGATCTAATTTTTTCAGTTTTTTTTTTCTGGTTTAAAATTGAAAATATTCTCAATTTAAAATTGGAAAAACTAACTTAGTTTTAAAACTGGAAAAATTTGAAAAATTTCTCAAAAACTAAGAATATTCTCAGTTACTACTGAAAAAAGAGAAATTTCTCAGTTTTACTGGATAATTTCGCAAATTGAGATATGATTAGTTTTGTATGGCTAAAAAAATAATATTTTATTTTTATAAAATTTTATATTCAATATTGGTCTTATTTGATAAATCTCGTTGTGTAGACTCCAAAAATATAAATTTTATTAATTATGACGTTTTAAAGTTTTGAAACAACAAAATAAACATAAAATGCCAACAATACCATTTGAATAATAGAAAATATCTGGTACTTTTGAGGCATGGTTAGGTGATTACTAAAAGTTTTGTGTATATGGAGAGGGTGGGACCCCAATTTATATTAGAGCATGAAGCATAATGCTGGGTGATTGGTGGATAATATTATCATGTATTGCACTTATAACACCTAATAATTTTTTATTAGCACTTAATGAATTGACGCTTCTCAATTCCTTCCGCTTTTTAATAAGGGTAAAACAGTACATATACATAAATATTTTGAAAATATGACTTCATGTGTTAAAAAAAGAGTAATTCTATTTACACCTCAATTACTCTCAGTTCACACCATTATTTATAATTTTTTAATTACAACTTTATCCTTCAATCAAATATCTGCATTGCCCTCATCTCTATTCCATCCCTTCATTAACAAACCAAAACCTAACCTATTGACAGCCACCACCACCGACCAACCATCATCAATTGGCCAACTACCACCATCACGAAGTCATCTTCACCGTTGTTGTCGCCGCTCTCCTTCTTCTTCTTTCATTTTGTCGTTGCAGCCATCACCACCCTCCTTTGTAACTCGTCTTCTCCGTTGCTCTACTATCGTTGTCATTGCCGCTTAGACTTCCCAGTCCATCGTTGTTGCCACCATCCTGTAATCACCACTATTACAATGACCTATCACCATCGCGCCTCTCATCATGTAGAGACCACCACCATCGTAACTCGCCTACATTTAATGACCAACCATGCATAGTCCGTAGAGAGAGATTTGTGAGGTTGTGACGACTGTGCATTGCAACGATGAGGGTTACGATGGTGGTAAGGTAGTGGTGGTAGGGGCGAAGATGAGGGTTACGATGAGAAGGGGTAAGGGGTAGAGGTCGGTGGCTGACGACCAGTGATGGACAAGGTTTTGGGTTAGGGTTAGGGTCGAAGATGTTAAGAATAATTTGGTATTATTTAAAAATTAGTAGTGTGTATTGAGACAAAATTAAAACCTTTAATTTGTGTGTAGTGTGAGTAGGTAGTGTGTATTGAAAGGATTTGTGGGGTGTAAATAGAATCACCTTAAAAAAAAGGAAGGAGGACTTAATGGAATATCAACCTTATCAATAGGACTTTTAGATGATTAACCATACAAAATAACACCGTAAACTAATCATTTCAAACGTTCTTCCCAAGAATTCTAAGTAAAACAAAAACCTTATAAATTATAAAAATCTCTTTGGAACCGCTACTCAAACGAGTCCAGATCTTCTATAGTGTTTTTTCTTGTAGTGTTTGTGTAGTGTACCAAAATGACGTTGTTTTGGTGCGTGCACAAAAAAAAATGAAACAAAATGTAGAAGAGAAGAAAAAACCAAAGAGAAAAAGACCCACAGTGCAAATAGAGCACTTCTTCACCTTCTTTTCTCACAATCGACCACCATGACCACCTTTGGCAATCACCCCTCATTTCCCATCTGTTAGGTTTTTATTTTTGGCAATCCCGTTTGACAAAACTCCTTTCAGTTGTATTTATTTTCGCACTTTTATTTCAGTAAGGCTATGAGTATTTAGATGCGAATCCAACCCGAATCATGCCTTTCAGAGAAATTTGTGATGCTAATACTTTCAAGATTGCCACTTCGCTGATTATGACGGGGATCGAGCTGTGAAGTTTGTGATACTAATGCTTTCAAGATTGTCACTTTGCTGATTATGACGGGGATCGAGCTGCCCGGTCAGCTCGCGAGGGTCGAGGGGGCAGCGCCCCTTGGCGGGTCCGAGACAGCGCCACGGCGGGGTCGAGGGGCAGCGCCCCTGAAGCAAAATGCAAAAATGCATTCCAAGTTGCTTGTCTGCTCGAGCGGACATTACCCTGCTCGAGCGGAGAATCCCTGGTTCCAGAAGTTTTGGTCGCCTGTAAAAGTACTGAGCTGTGTGATTTCGCGCTCGAGCGGGTTCTCTAGCGCTCGAGCGGACCTCTGTTATATCACGCGCATATTTTGCTGAAGCCGCTCGAGCGGGCTGTTGGGCGCTCGAGCGGAGATCGCGGGACAGATTCTATAAATTCGCGTGTTGGGTCAGATTTTAGGATTACTACTCCAGATCTTCTTTTTGGGTTCTAGGGTTTATATCTGGGGATACTTTGTGAGTTTTCTTTGATGTTTTGATTGAGTATTCAACTCATGTTTTAAAGAGTATACATCAAAGGTTTTGTTTGTTCTACAAAAGAGAGAGTTGTTCTTCGGTGGATTCTGAAGAATTCGAGCCTGAAGCTTTGGTGGATTCCGGGGTGGCTCATCGTAAAGACAATTCTGAGGTGAAGACGGGTTGGAAGAGACACATAGAGGTTGGTTCAATTAGGCGTGAGTTCGCTAGGTAATTGAGAGTATACCTGTGTAATCTCTTTAAATCTTCTTAGTGGATTGTTTTGTGGCTGTTGCCCCTGCTTTTTTAATCACAATTGGAGGTGTCCAATTGTGGTTTTTTCCACGTTAAAATCGTTGTGTTGATTTGTCTTGATTGTTTGATTGTGATTGTTATATACTGCTTAAAATTGTTACATAATCACAAATCAATATCTAAGGGATTTCTAGATTTTTCACCATCTCCTTTCCTTCCTCTCTTTTCCCAAAATCTGCCATTAACATCTCTGGCAACCCCCCGCCTGCGAGATCCACCTCATCTTCCCACTATAGCCCCACCCCTACCAATTCTTCCTTTATCTCAACTCTGATGAGCCTCTCTAACCCATTCCTACCCTTACCCGCCCCTTCCCAGCCGCCATTGCCATCGCAAGCTCTCTCTATCTCTATTTCTATTTCGACCTCACCAGTGCTGGTGTTAGCGGGGGTAGTAGGGTGGTCAAATAGTGGAGGGGTAGTATCTGTCAAGAACCTTCTTCTCTCTTTCTCTCTCTCTCTCTTTTTCTCTTATAGGGCTTCTCTCTGGTGCTTCTATGCTTTGCTCTTGCATTTCGTTTCAAAATTATTTTTTTGGGGGTGTGCAATAAAACGACGTTAGTTTAGTTTTACATGTGGCATTTATCCGTGCAAAATTCTAATTGTAACGCCCTCAAAATAATAACATTAAACCCATCAGATAAGACAAGCATTTACATATAAACTAACCACATTCCTTTATTTCATTGAGTTCCATTACATAAGTATTACATGTTAACATCAAAACAAAATGCCCTACGGGCTTACAGCTTTCCAACACATCCTATAACTCAAATACAAAGTAAGAAAGGATGCAAACAAGATAATAAACAACTACCAACATCCACGGACACCTGTCCGGATCACTATACAACAAGGGTAAACCCGGGATCGCTATACTAATGGTGAATGATAGCGAGACCACATTGCAACAAAATTGTAAATATAGGGTTTAAATTGAAACTACAGTGACTAAACTGACATTTCGTTTAAACTATAGGGACTAATGGTTGTTCCTTAACCTCAAAACCCTTTATTTTAAATTGGGTAAATTATACAAATAGTCCTTGTAGTTTACACGATGTGTCAATTTGGTCTTTGTTGTTTCAATTTGCTCGATTTTGCTCCTTAATTTAACGAATTGTGTCATTTTAGTCCAATAAATAACGGTCGTTAAGTTTGGTGGATATGGAAAGTCAAACTATGTGTCAATTTGGTCCCTATAGTTTACACAATGGGTCAATTTGGTCCCTATCAAAATTAAGCAAATTAAAACAACATGGACCAAATTGACACATTATGTAAATTACAGGGACCAAATTGACACATTGTGTAGACTTTCTGTCCACCAAACTTAACAACCGCTATTTATTGGACTAAAATGACACAATTTGTTAAATTAAAGGGGGCAAAATCAAGCAAATTGAAACAATAGGGACCAAATTAACACATCATGTAAACTACAGGGACCATTTGCATAATTTACCCTTTTAAATTCCAAGGATAATAACCACAAAAAAAAAAAAAAAAACCAATGTTTGATCTTTGCAACTATATAAACTCTAAGTTTTCAATTTTATCAATTTAAACCTTAATCTTTTAATTTGTTTTCAATCTAAATCATTTGTCTACTTTTGTTAACTAAAATTAACCCCTCAAAAAATAGTATTTTAGTTATTAAACTCAATGTAGGTATACATAAAATGTCTAAAATACCCATTTTCATTGAATTTAATGACTAATATACCCATTTTTCTATCGATTTTACTTAATAAAAATAGGCAAATGATTTAGATTGAAAACAAATTAAAAATTCAGGTTTCAAATCGACAAAATTAAAACTCATGGTTTATTTTGTTACAACGGTCAATTTATTTATTTATTGTGTGTAATTTCCCCTAAATTCTTCCATCCAAAACACAATCTTAGTATTTTTAAATAAGATGATTTACATGTAAATTCTAATATGCAAACTTATTGTTCAATATGTCCTATGAGAATTGATGGTGTTTTTCATCAAACACTATTAAAAAAAATGTCACTAATTTTTAATTTTCAGCAATAGTTTGAAATTTTGTCACAAAAAAATGTCATAATTATAAGTTTTAATGACAGTTTAAAAAAATCTTCACAAAAAAAGTCACTATTTTTCAACTTTTAGTGACAGTTTAAAAAATTTTTCATATAAAAATGTAACTAATTGTAAGTTTTAGCAACAATTTATAAAAACTGTAACAAAAAAAAAAGTCACTAATTGTTAATTTTTAGCGACATGCAAAAAAATGGTCACAAAAAATTAATTTTAGCGACGATTTTACTAGGACTTGATGGGAATTAAGTCAAACTATTAGGACTTAGTTTACCCTTCAAATAATTTGGTCAAAGTTTGCAAAATTACAATCCAATTCATAGTAGTTTAGCTAAATTTTTAGTCAAAAGAAATAGGGCAAATTATACCTGTAGTCTCTATACTTGCCTCTCATGTCAATTTGATTTTTGTAATATTAATTTTGCCCTTTAATTTTTCAAATTGTGTCAATCTAGTCCAAGTGATAATAGCCGTTAAAAAATTGAATAAAAATCAAAGGCATAATGATCTATTAAAAAGGGAATGAATCATTTGAAATTGGATGCGAATCCTTCAATAACTTTGAAGGGAATTAAAAAACCATTTTGTCCCTTAATTTTAATCCAATTTCTAAATGAAATATTATCAATTTGACTAAATTGATACCATATGCCAAATTGAAAGGTTTTTTTGCTCATAAAAAAAAAGAAAGAAAGGTAAAATTGATGCAATTAAAATTATAAGAACCGAATTGATATTTACAAGAATTAACAATAATTTGTCTAAAGAAATACAACACATAAAAACGGAAATTTGTTCCTAAATACTAATTAATTTCAAGTGTAGTTTGCCGTTCTTATTTTTGCATCCAACAACATATTCAATCCAAAACATGTTGTGTTCTCATTATGGCCCAAAAGGTCAAATGAAAATAGCAAAATAATAATAAAATTTATGGACGCCCCACAGCAATGAAGCTTAAATAAATAAATAAATAAATAAGCTTAAGTCAAATAAGCATACCTTATTGAAGAGAGGTTGAATACTATTGAGCTTCGATATCTCACAGAGCATCAGCTCGTTCAATTGCAACAGCTCAATTCCATTTATAGCCTTAGAGATATCAGTAAAACGTGGCAAGACTCCAAGACGCAATTCCTTTAGTTTAGGAAACACAATTTTATCTGTTGTTCATGCTATCTCATTTTGATCTCCTTCTTCTTCACTCGAAATAAGTACTTCCATCTAACGACATTCATATACACTAAGTTCCTTTAGTTGCATCAAATCTCTGGCTATGGATAATGAGAACATGCTTTCTAGTTTATCACATCTCTCCAGTTTTAGAGAAGTAAGGTTGCGGAGCCGTACAAGTTGAGTAGGACCCTTCCATAAATGTGTCAATGCGGGCAAGTCCCGTAGTTCCAACCCTTTCAACGCACTGAAGGCCCCCTCTGGTGGTTTGCCATGACAAATCTCTTTCAATTTATCTAAATCATCGAGACGTAGCGACTGTTACACAGGGAAGGCTTTATGGAACTGGAACCCCATCTGTTGTGTCAATGACATATTCCAGATCGTGACAATCTTCCAAGAACAATTCTGTTAATTTTTTGAAACCATCTTTGTCTAAATCATAGCCAACATTCTTCACACCTACTGCTCGTGTTATTTCTAAAATTTTAGTGATCTTGAGAAGATTCTTGAACTTACTCTCCATAAGATCGCTCTCGTGAAGATCCTTGAGACTTAACTGGTTTTGTAATTGATAGTATCTAGTACGGAACACATCGCCAATGGTTATAGCGAATGCTTTTAGATTCGTAAGGACCAAGTCTCTTGGCCAGTATGCAAAATGTGGTAGGTGAATGACCAAAGTTGTAAAATTAGACAACCCACACAGCTCAGTGAAAGTCTCTTTAGCTTCTTCTATCCTGTTTTCATCATTAAAGCTAGACCCAAGATACAACTCTTCTAGCTTTGATAAGCTCGACAGAACACCTGGGCAAATCCTCTTCACACCACATCACAACAAATCCAGTAGCTTCAAGTGACTAAGCCGACCTATTTCTTTTGGCAACTCCTCGATTTCGGTGCCTTGGAAACTCAAAATTTCTAGATTCTCTAATGCTCCTATTACAGATACATCATTGATCAGTCCGCAGTCGTACAGTGACAAGCTTCGGAGGTTGGTCAACCATCGCAGGTGAGAGGGTAAATTTTGGTGAAAATTGGGCCGAGCTGTGAGATGGACTTTGTGGCCCAAAGTACGAAGGATTGTGTAAAAAAGGCCGAAAAGTTACTCCGGCCCAGGAGAGATAAAGTTACTCTGGTTCAAGAGTGATAAAGTTACTCTGGCCCAGAAGAGATGTTGAGTTACTTCGGTCCGTGCAACTTGGAGTTAGGCCGGTCTCAGAAATAGTCCGGTCATGATGTATTTTGGGTAGGTCGGTTGGAATGTTGCTATTCAGTAGATCGGTCCAAACACACCATGGTTCGTGTATGAGAGAACCGAGATATGGCGCAGCAAGAGGAAGAACCGAACTACTGTTAGTACGGCCTACTCTGTGGCTCAGTATAGCCAGGTTTATCTCGGTCGTATGGCAGTTCGGCCGTGGTGAAAACCATCCCACTTGGTTTAAGCAGTGGGGGGGTGTAAAAGGATAAGCATTATCCTTTAGGAGTATGAATCCTAGGAGGATTCTGTATGGAGAAATAAAAGTCCTACTAGGATTGTGCCACTCGAAACCTATAAAAGCTCACAAGCATCACCTTGGAGGAGGTAACATAACACAACATACAATTTTTCTTCCTGAACACATTGAGCTTTGTCTATTTGTCAAGTTTTCTGACTTAGGCATCGGAGAGGTTTCCGGCACACACCCGCCGGCTAGCTCACGTTTGTGTTTTCAGGTGACAAAGCGACGTCGTACGGAGGAGCGTGGACTTAGTCAACAGGATTATACGAGGAGAATTATTTCTTCCCCGTACAATTGGTGCCGTCTGTGGGAAGAACAGACAGAACGAAACCTCTTGACTAAGCTTCTTGTTTTCTCATTCAATGGCACACATTGAAGAATTGCCGCAGTCCGCCGTCGACGGACTAACTCCAGAATGGGGCGCAAGGCGTGAAGGATTACCTTCTGTCCCTCCCATGGCGGACTTGGAGCCCCAACGACATACCTCCAGGAGGGATTCTAGGGGAAGGCGGAATAACAGCCCCCATCGCTCTCATTAACAAAGTCCAGACAGGCAAAGACGGAGGATTGACCCTCAAGCTCTGGAAGACCGCATGAAAGAACAAGATGAATTGATAAGAAAGATGGCGGCGGACATGGAGGCCTCGAAACGCCAGATGAAGAAAAAAGAAGTGGCGACAGGAGAGGGGCGCAAAAACAAGACGCCCCCTCGCCACTCAAAAAATCGTAGTAGGAATACTACACCCTCGCAAGGAGAGAGCAGAAGCCTCAGGACAGGCGACACTCAATCCTGGTCTTCCAGAAATCGTCACTCCAAGTCTGAGAGGACGAGATCTGAAAGGTCATACACTGAAGGAAGCACATATTGGCCCTCACATTCGCACCAAACCAGGTCTAAACAGACGGAATTACCCAGATCATCCGACTTACGAACCGTGCTCGAAGAGAAAGCACGATGCAAGGAGGATGTCAGGGCAAGGGATCCACATAGAGTTTCAGCCTTGCAGCGGTTGGCTCCTCGGACGCATGGAAGTGTCGAGGTGGGAATGCCAATACCGCGCCCTGCCTATGAACCGACGGACAAGGCATTAGCAAGACTGCAGACTTCACCGTTTGTTCCAGCGATCGAAAACGCGCGCCTACCATCAGGCTTCCTTCAGCCGAAATTCACCACATATGAAGGGAAAACGGACCCGTACTCACACTTGAGCCACTTTCGCCAAGTCATGGCTGTGTACAGGCGAAACCTCGAGCAGTTTGGGAAAAGTACTTATGTTAATATTCTTTGGTTATAAACTGTCACATTATTTATATAGTATGAGACTAAGCATTTATGATCATAGCTATCTATAAGTTGTTATTGTTTAGGATAAGATCCCTACTAGACGTTATATTCATCCCACGTTGCTAACTTTTTTTCAAGTGAACGTCGGGAAGTGTTTCAAGATCAAAGATCTTCTTTATCTGTTGGCCTTGGGCCATTTTATTTGTTGGCGGAATGCCATTGTTGTAAAAGGGTTGGACCCTTCCTTTTTTATGTAATGATGTAAGCCTACGGGCAACTTATTCAATTGTAACTCTTGTTGCATTTAGTATATATTCGAATGAGAGAACCTTTACCTAATTGTCCTTATTAATGTATTGAAGTTTCGAACGTTATCTCTAAAATTATAATATAACAAAGGATTTGGTAATAATATCCGTGAATTTAAAAGTGGGGCGTTACAGTATAATTGATACATTTATAACCCCAACTTTTGTAAAATTACACAAAGGCCCAAACTTTCTTAAATCTACCCAACAACACCCAACATGTCAAAATGCTAAAATTTAAAGACAAAATCCATAAGGAGGAGTAGGATATCCCTACCTCAAAAGATGGCTCTCAACGGAGAAGACGAAGAAACTCAACGTGCTCCAAAGCTCAATATTTTCGGATCAAATGATAGCCCTCGACGATCAACCCAACTTTTAAAAAGACCAAAGGTAAGGAGAACACCCTAGCTAGATCAAACCCTAGAGAGAAGGGAGATCCTAGAGAGAGGAGCTCTCAAAAATGGGTTTTAGAAAAGTAAGAGAGAGAGTGTGGATGTAGAAAGTGATTTAAAATAGCCTAGCTGCCAACTGATATACGACTCTCCCGCCCGAGCGTAAAACACAACGCTCGAGCGTCAAGAACAAAAACTAGGTCCGCTCGAGCGCAAAGATACCCGCTCGAGCGCCAAGACACAAGAATAAAGTAAACCCGCTCGAGTGCGAAAACCAGTCTGCTCGAGCGTAGATTTCCTGCTCCCCGAACTTACACCCAAAGGTACCACCCGCTCGAGCGCCAACAAGTCCGCTCGAGCGCGACCCGCTTGAGCGCAAGAAGCCCGCTCGAGCGTAGAAAACACATCTGCAGAAGTTTTGCAAAGGCACGAAATACTGAAGCTGTGAAAACCCCGCTCGAGCGTAAGAAGACCCGCTCGAGCGGACAGTTCAAAAACTGGACAACAACAATGGGAGCTAAGGCTCTACCAACCTGAAACAACCGAGTCCAACACATTCTAAAACTCAAACTAAAGAGTTTAAAGGATGACAACACGATAGGTACAACTACCAACTCCACGGAACCGCGTCCGGAAAATAACAGAATAGTAAAGGGATAACTGGGATCGCTATAACCTCCCCCCCTTAAAGAATTTCGTCCCCGAAATTAAGGATATGCCAAAACACAAGGCCAAAAGATCGCACAACACCAACACCCGAGTACTAGGAGAGGAACTATTCTCCCTACAACCTTCGATTCACTCTTACTAAGGAAGAGACTGACCAAGGTAACATGTTCTAAATGACAACGCTATAGGTACAAAAGCCTTAACCAAAATCAAACCTTCCCCGAAACAATTCACCAACAACCGACTAGCACCCCAAGCTAAGTCGCTACTCCACACCCATAATTTCAAATAAAAGGATAATCAAGGCAAATCTTCTACATTAAGAAAAAGAAAACATTTTCTTGCTCATGAGACATTTCAAAATAAACCTTGCATTTTCCATACGAAAACTCAAAAGCTTTGTAAACATTTTTTCACAAATGCGGTGTTATCGAAAACACATAACCATTCACAGTTTATTTGCCCAAAAGATTCATTTGGAATTCCTCAAAACCCTTGAATTAAATCAATTTCTCAATAACGCCTTTAGATGGCCCAACCGCTATAAAAATTTTGTTTTTCATTTCTTTCCAAAATAACACTATCAACAACCATCACTCACATAGTGATGTCACAACGAATGCGGAACACAACATTTCTATAATGATAGTTAATAGAAATAACAACCGTACTATCAACACATAAGGCATAAGAAATTCATGGTTTTGCAATTTTCATCCCGCCTTCCTTTAACACACAAATGATACGCATTATAGTGCTGTATCAATATCAGACCAAACATCGTACATACATAATGTATAAAGCCAATCATTCACAATGATCAATCAATACATATATTAGGCGTATTATTCCAACCGTCAAATTCAATGACAAAACATGTTCGATTAGTTTTAGTTTTCCCTAATCAACATACAAAATCCACAATAAACGAGACTAAACTCAAGGTGACCAATGCCAACCCAGAACCCGATACCGACAAGCTGACTAATCAACTTAATATGCTCTACACTCAGTAATCCACACACTGCTGTGCCACTCAAACCATTAACCCCAACCACGGAGCTCTCTACACAAACCACAAACTTTGGAATCTCACCGGATCTCCTAAAATTGAACCGCATCAACACTGCGTCTATGGGGATCACCATCCTTCACCATGACCATCTAGCAAGCCTGCTCACTTCCTTGACCGAAGACCGATGTGGTCCACCTCAATCACAACAACCCAAACACGAAGGACCACTTTGGCCAACGCTATACTCATTACCTTAGAACACGAACTACTCTTCCTTCAAAGAATGCTGCCAGCATCCACTCACAACCCAAACCTAACAATTGATAACCAATCACAACACGAACGCTACCCCTACACAACCAATGGGGTCACCACGGACTCACTGACTAGCAAGACCCAAGACACGAACCAACATACAAGTACCATTCCCACCAACTCGAGATACAAATCTCACATTCCCTTGAACATTTTCACATAATCTTGCCAACACCATGCAACTCTTGAAACCATCACATCTAACACATTCAACTGTACTAGGCAAAACTTCCTTATTTTGCAAGCCCCCAATGTTACCGCTAGACAACCACCATGAACCAAACCCCGACACCACTACAAGTCGCCGACAAGGCTTTCAAGGATTCACTCTTCTAACTATCCAGCAGAGTAAAGGTTCTCACCCTCCTTACTATTAATCCACATCTCTATCCGCAAACACCATACCACTGTGACTCCATCCACGGATCACACCCTGACTACGGGCTGTACGCCCAATTAACCCTTCTGATAACATCCTCTGACCTGGTCAGTGCTAAGGTACGAACCTATCACATTCGACCCAAATAAAGGAATTTGGAAACTTAGGGAAACACCCATTATACTACTGCCCGAGATATAGTACCAGCTACCCACAATACATCGCTCCCGATACAACAATCACAACCTTATATAGGGACTAACATCCCCTCACTTAAAACGGCAAATCAGTACACCTGCAATCTCGGCAACGTTACCTACCACGAAGGTACAAGTCTCATTCCTAATAAGGTTATGCACTATGCCCTCGTAGGACGCCACACTAAATACGTGTTACCTCTAGTATTAACCGCACACTTCACATCCTCTCGAGTTCTCCCAACAGTGGACCAAAAGCTATACCACGCACAAAATCTTAAACGGGTATTACCCAAGAAATTCCACACACTCGGCAGGTAAAACAGTTCCCTCTCCAATATTGCCTTGGCTAGGACACGCACTCCTCGGTGGTTCTTTCGAATTTTGAAAACATGGCTCCTCAGCCCTCATTTTTTTTTTTTTTTTTTTTTTTTTTTTTTTTTTTTTCAAATCAAGTCACACGCATAATAATAAAAATAATGCATTACTACCCCAAAAAATTTTGTGGTTTTACAGCAACTTTATACATCAATAAAACTTTAAAGCTACACAATGCTCCAATCCACCCAAACCCGAGGAAGTTAACAAACCAAGCATATATGTATATACATATATAAACAAACAGTTTAGATGTTTCAACATTCCCAAAACACATTGGTTACACAACGGAACCCAATGATCACAAAACAATAAATCCATGATTACAAAACGGATTAGTCAAAACAAAACCATCCCATCAGTATTACTACTACTACCGTCCCTTGCTGGACCGCCGAAGCTGGTCATCCCCGAACATAAGATAACCTACGAACTTCCAAGCCACGGACAAGAACTACTGAAGTGCCCCCTCCGTCCACACCTGGAACAACTACCAACTTCCCCAACTGGGACTTGGGAACTCGACTCTACTGAGGCCCTCGCAATCTGGCCTGCTAGTCCCCCAAAACGATACTGTTCCTGCCCAGTCGAATGAAACTGAGCCTGGCTAGGTTGCGAAACCCCTAAAGAAGCCCCCGGCTGAGTACAAAAACGTCGAATATGACCCGGCTGATTACACATCCAACAAGTAGGTGGTGCCAGAGCACGAGACTGGTTCAGAATTCGGGTTGATGAAGGCCCCAATGACTGCTTCCCCACTATACGTTCGATTGGTCCAATACCTGGCTGACTAGAAGATTCTGGTGGTGCAGCTACTGGTTGAACTGCCAACCCTGCCCCCTTCTTCTGTGGGCAACCCGAAACCTTGTGGCCCAGCTGACCACACTTGAAGCAAGTAACAACCTTTCGTTCACCCCTTCCCGAATCTGGACTTGGTACTAGAAAAGTAGAGCCAGACTGAGCTCTTTGAAATTGTAGTGGGTTAAAACCCTTCTGCCTCTTACTAGGCCTAGAATACCTATAAACCATAGGAGTCCCCACACTGGTTTCCTTCCTAACCTGGCCAACACCCATTGCCATGGGCTCCTCCCTATCTTGTCCCATAGCTAACACCGCTGCTTCAACATGAGCAGCCGCCTCAACAAGCACACTATATTTCTTATGCCAAGACCCCGCTATCCTCACACGGATGTCGTCACGCAGCTTACTCTCAAACTCAAAACAACGCAATTCCTCTATCTCCACCAACTCTGGAGAAAACCTTGACAGGTTAGCAAACCACTTTTCGAACCGCACCAAAGGTGTAGTACCTTGGCGTAACTCCACAAACTGTTTCCGCAACTCTTCCCGAGCGGAAGGAGGGAAATCACAACTTCCTCGCCTAGGCATCCTAGAACCAACATACAGGTACCATTTCCACTAAC